>CAWUFW010009484.1:600000-780879 GCA_963921515.1 Calotriton arnoldi
GTAAAAGTTGGATTCACTTATAGCCTAATAGTGCACTTAACACCTAATCACAATGGCAACTTTTTATGGCGTATAAGCACCCGATTGAGAACAATTGTCTCCTATTATTGACATGTGGCCACTCACATGTCAATCGGAGTATTTGACATCTAATTTGAACAGGTCCCAAATTTGGGAAAGGTCCCACATAACATTTGTACCTATCGTCCCAATTAACTAAATGTTAACGTCACCTTATTGCCACGTGCAATGTAGCAAAACCTATTACTGCTCCCTCATTCATGAAGAGGGTTATGCATATTTGCCCGGGCAGTCTGCCTTTATCATCAAGGGTAATGTGCAATGCACGTTATGCTGACGGCACTTTAAGACAAGCACTTGTCACTTTATAGCATAATTCAAAGTACTGTGAGCACAATGAGCCCTAGATTTCGACCCGGGCGGTTCATTAGAACTTAGCCTTAAAGACACTTGCCTATATCGAGGGAATTGTGCAATGTATGTCTCATGATTGTCACTTCATGAAGAGAACTTTGTACACCTGCACAGGCAGTCCATTTCTGCTGCTAAGGGAAATGTATAATATATATTGAACAGATGTGCAGTTCGTCCCTTTGTGTTGTTAAAGTACCCTAAACAAAATACAAGTCACTTTATAAAACAACACAGAGTATCATGATGACCATACGCCATTGAATCCGATGGAATAGAGGATGTGTGTATAATAGCCAATTGGACAGCTGTTCTTAAGATTTAGCCTGTGATACATTTGTTTACATCGAGATAAATGTACAATAGATATCAGATGTATGTCGCCTTACATGAAGCAAATGTCACTTTATTAAGGTTCAGCCTTAAATGTATTGGCTTACAGCGTGTGAAATATGCAATATATATTACATGTATGTCACCCTGCAGGAAGCACATGCCAGTTTATTGACCTAAAATGTGACACTGCACTTTAGTGCTATGGATGAGGCATGCATTCCAAATGTACCGGATACATGGTGTATACAAAGGCAACGGAGGAAACCCCCAATGTTCTTAACAATTGTTGTGTATGATAAACCATCAGAACAGGGTTTTGGAAAAGCACAATAGGTGTCACCGTTCCTGGAAACTATTCAGCTGTATAAACATCTCCTGTTTGTAAGCAAAAGATGGAACTGCGAAGCTATGAAAGCCGCAATGGCTCATGGGGTTGTTGAAATGGACGAGGGCTATTCGCATATGTAAACAAGCCCGCGAGTGGTGGGCACGCGCGCGCCAAAGCGAGACATGTGGTTTCAATTATCGCGCCCGCGTCTGGGCACAATAATTGGAAACAGATGTCTGCCGTGCGGGTAACCGCAGGGAAAAGGCCATGACGCACGAGCGTCTGGTCAGCTTTCAAAAGCCCCTTACTTAAAGTCTCGCAGAGCAGCGCTTGCGCGCTACTCGAGGCTCGACCTAAAAATGACACTTTTAGAATGTTGCTGTTTTCTTGTCCTGACAATTTGGTGTCTGCCGCCTGATCCTGGGTCACATGACTTGGTGTAGCAGGCAGTTAGTCTTTGTGTATTGTTCCTAAGCAGTGGGACAAATAGAATATAGATGCAGGCAGAATGATCCGCTCTGAGTTAATGAGGGATAGGAGCTATCACCTACCACACTTGCAAGTCACTAAGCTCCTGCCTGAGCCCTCTCACAAAGGGTTTATCACTAGTCCTTTGAAACCCAGACAAGTTGAAGCCTGGACAGGGAGAAAGGGGATGGATGACACCTCAGGGGGGAGGAAACCTCTAGAAGCTTCGTCCACTTCAAAGTGGGCATCAGGTATAACTACTGGACCCTTAGACCCAAACCTTCAGTATACTTATGGACCTGTGGACTCTGGCAGGAAAAACGACAGCTGTTCTGCCACTCTGCTCGACTGCTGCTCTGAATGATTTCTGCCCTGCTGTGCTGACGTACTGCCCTCCTTGCCTGGGTGAGAAGGACTGAACCTGCATCTCTAAACCCAGCATCCCAGGGTGACTCTAAGGGCTCATTGGCTGGCCTCCTGATTACTAGCCTCAGGCATATAACAGGCTTCAAACCACCTTGAATCAAGCACCTGGGCTCTGACATCTGTGAGTCCTGCCCTCCCTAGTAGTGCCATCCCAGTCCTGGACTCTTGGAAGTGGGCCTGAAGGTGCTCGGTCAGCCTGGCTCTTATGTCCAACCCATCTGGATTCAGCAGGACAGGGGCATCTCCTCCGCAGAGGGATGCAAATCCCTTAGAACCAACACATCACCTCTGCTGCGTGGACTTTCCAGACGCAAGGATTTAGCGTCACCTATAGTAGCCCATCGTAACCACTGCTGCACGATGCATCTCCACACAAGGACACTGCAACTGCGCAATGCATCTACACGAAAGGACATTGCCTTGCCCAATGCAGCCCATCGGAACCATAGCTGTGCGAGGTATCTCCACGCAAGGACATCGCCTCGCACTTGGAAGCTCCATGGAACTGCCACTGCGCAACGCATCTCCTCGCCCGGGCATCACATCGCCTCTGGTGTGTGGCACATCCTAGACGCGGGAATCTGCATCCCTTAGCAACCAGGATTAAGGTACTGTGTGTACTAAGTGGGTCCCTGTATGTGGCCCGTGCTCCATTGCGGTTTGCCTGAACTTGTGACTTCGTCCTGGTCCGTTGCGACCAGATAATCACAGTTGGCGCTTTGTGCTTTTTTGGCGCTATTTTCACTTAAACCTTTAAACTTGCATATCACTGGTTCTAATGATTCGATTTTTGTCATTCTTGTCTTGCATTATTAAACTTTTCTCAATTTTTTCTAAATTGGTGTGGCATACTTCTTGTGTTGTGTTCACTTTATTACTGTTTGAAGTACTGCATAAATACTTTGCACATTGCCTCTAAGTTAAGCCTGATTTTTCTGTGCCAAGCTACCAGAGGGTCGAGCACAGGTTAATTTGAGGTTTATTTCTGACTTCACCCTGACAAGGATTGTGGTTCCTGTCTGAGTAGGCTTTCATCTTCTTCAACCAGTAACCCAATTTCTTACATTGGTGATCAGCGGTGAAGATTTGGACTTGTGTTTGTGCAGTGCCATACAGTGATTTTGTGTTACACTGAAGATCCCAGATAAATAATCTAACACAAATTAAAGTTTTAACTTCTCCTTGATTGGCCTTTTTGCTTTTTCCAAATTCCCTCTCATTCTTCTGAGCTTGAGGGGTTGGACATAAGAGCCAGGAAGACAGAGTCCAGCAATATTGGCCGCAGCATCCTTACAGTACCCTCTGCAGCAAAAGGGTCCACATTCCTAAATTTCTGGTGCCTGACTTTGTTGTGGGGGATGACATTGACAAAAGGTTTGAAGCTTATAAGGTATCTTTGCAGACACATATGATCCCTGAGGAGGATTGGGGGGCTAGCATCTGGAAGCATATCTCTAATGAGGGGAGGGACGCCCTACTGGTCCTAGAGAAGGGGGACAGGATGAGGTATCCCTCCTGGAAGGAAACCCCATGTCAGGAAATATGGTCTCACCCTTGAAAAGTATAGGCAAAAGTTTAGGGACAGCCAGAAGCTGTCCCCTCAGTTCTGGGTGGAATGTGTAGATTCCTTTTGAAAGGCACTGAATGGTTGGGTGAAGGTCAGTGACATGAAGGATTTCCAAGGGCTGTATAATCTGATTGCAAAGGAGCACATTTTCAGTCTTTGTTTTGCAGATCTGCGCCAACACCCGATTGGTAGTAAGATCACTGACCCCAGAGAGCTTGCTAAGGAGGTGGATCGCTGGCTCAGCACCAGGGTCCACAAGAAGGTTTCTGGTGGTATCACCTCAAGGGTGGGCGTGGTCCCCTCCAGAAGAAGGAGAGGGAGACAAACATAAAAACCAGCAGTTCTCTAAAGGTACCCAAAATAGTTCCACATGTCAAGACTGCCATGCCCCACCTGAGCACAAAAAGAAATGGTTCCCAGACAACAAGTGCCCAGGGAAGGCACCCCCTATGTGCTATGGGGTTGGGCACTACAAGGGGGATGTCAAGTGTCCCAAGTGGTCACAGCCCCTCCACTGGGTGGCAGACACCGGGGTTGGCTGGTGTAGTGCTTGGGAGGAGATTGCCCCAGATAGTGTGGGGGTAGTGCAGAGGTTACTCTGGTGTCCTTGGGTAATGGAGAGATGGTGCCAAGGGCTCACATACCTAGTAATACCAAGAAGTATAGGCAGTGCAATATCATCAATGGGCAGATGGTGGAGGCTCTGAGAGACACTGAAGTGGGTATGACAACTGCCAGATGTCATCTGGTGACCTCGGAGCAGGTAGCCCCAATGCATTCCACCAGGTTATTGCAGCTGACAACCATGAGAGTCCAGTGCCTCTGGTTCCCTATGAATGGGGTGGGTGGTGTCTCAGGTTGCTTAAGGGTAGCTGTGAGTCCATCCATACCTATGGATTGTCTGCTTGGCAATGACTTAGAGGACACCATGTGAAAAGAGGTAGAGCTCAGGTCACACCTGAAGACGTTAGGGTTACCTAAGTGTGTGTGCCAGACCACATGGTCCATGGCCGCCCCAGAAGGTAGTCAAGATGACCTGGAGCCTGGAAGAATGGCCCAGGTACCTGCCACAATGAGGAAGGTCAAGGAGTGCAAGAAATCTGCTCCTGAAACTCCCATGGTCCGGGAGGAGGCTGAACCTGAGGGCAATGTGCCAGAATCTACAGGGGAGGAGATTGCTGCCCTGGGAAATCTATCTGATCTCACCAATTGGCAGAAGGAAAGGGGTCTCACAAGGGAGAAGTCCTGCAGAACACAGAAGAAGTGCCCTACTATGGAGGGCCTATGGCAGCAGGCTGAAGCTCAGGCAGCTGGGGACACCTATGGTGATCGCCTGATCTATTAGGAGAATGATCTCCTGTATAGTGAACCTAAAGTTCCTGAGCCTGGTGTAACCCATGTGTTGGTGGTCCCCCAGTGCTACAGGGCCTTCCTACTGGAGCTCGCTTATGATGTTTGCTTGGCAGGTCATCTAGGACAGGACAAGACCTTTGTAAAGCTTGCTGCCCACTTCTATTGGCCCCTTCCTTATGAGGATGGCTGAGATGCATTCTGCAGGTCATGCCTTACCTGCCCGTCCAATGGCAAGTCAGAAGGAAAGTGCAAGGCTCCTCCGCAGCCATCTCCAGTTACTGCCACTCTCTTAGATAGGGTGAGCATTGACATTGTTGGGCCTCTGGGGCCCAAAGACAGCCCTGGGCAACAGGATCATCCTGGTCTTGGTGGACCATGCCACCCAGTACCCAGAGGCTATCCCTCTGAGGACAGCAACTGTCATGGCCAGGGCACTGATGGGGATATATATACCCGAGTGGGATTCCCCAAGATATCTGCTCGGGGTACCAACTTCATGTCTGCGTACATGAAGTCCATGTGGGAAGAGTGTGGGGTAACCTATAGGTTTTCTACACCTTACCATCCCCAAACTAACAGGCTTGGTAAGAGGTCCAACAAGACCCTGAAAGGCATGATCAGGGGGCCTACCAGAGCCCTTGAGGTGGAAGCAGGATGTCCTCTTGCCATGCCTGTTGTTTGAGTACAAGATGGTACCACAGAAGGACTTTGGATTCAGCCCCTTTGAACTTTTGTATGGGCAGCCTGTGCTAGGACCTCTCAGACTGGTAAAGGTGGGTTAGGAGCAAGCTCCCAGGAAAGCCCTCTAGGATGTGGGCAACTACATGCTGGCACTCAGTATCCAGATGAAGCGCTTTGGAAGAAAGTCAAGGAGAATCTGGAAGCCAGTCAGAAGGTCATCAAACTGCGGTATGACCAGAAGGCCACTCTAGCCGAGTTTTAGCCTGGCCAAAAAGTGTGGGTGATGGAGCCTGTGGAACCCAGTGCCCTGCATGACCGCTAGTCTGGGCCCTATGAGGTGCCAGAACACAAGAGTGAGGTCACCTACCTGGTGGATCTCAAGACCCCCAGGAACCCTTCAAAGGTTTTACATATCAATCGCCTCAAACCCCACTTTGAGAGGTTCGAGGTAACCCTGCTCCTGGTCATGGATAATGGAGTGGAGGGGGAAAGTGAACCTCTCCACAACCTCCTTCCTTCCAAGGAGCAGGATGGGTAAGAGGAGGATGCCAGCCTCTCCCATACCCTGACCGTAGAGCAACAGAGACTGCCACTAATTTTTGGGCAGATTGCCTCGTTTTTTTCCCTTACTCCAGGACTCACTACATGGTGCACCTATGGTATTGATAGTAGGGGCAGTATGCCTGTGAAGTGTACAATCTACAGGCTATCTGATAAGGTGAGAACCAGCATAAAGAGGACATCTCCAAAATGCTGGAGCTAGGGATCACTGTGCCATCAAAAAGTCCTTGGTCCGGCCCAGTGGTACTGGTCCCCAAAGCTGCATCTCTAAGAACCACCCCTGAACTTAGATTCTATGTGGATTACTGAAGGCTCAAGGCAGTCATTAACACTGACACAGACCCCATCCCATGAGCTGATGAGCTCATTGATCGGTTAGGGCCTGCTAAGTTCTTCAGCACATTTGACTTAATGTCTGGGTACTGGCAGATTGCCCTGACTGAGGCAGCCAAAGAGAGGTCACTTCTAATTCCAGGTGAAGCCCTTGGGATTGAAGAACACTCCTGCTACATACCACAGTTTAGTCAACCAGGTCCTGGATGGATTGAAGAACTTTAGTGCCGCCTACCTTGACGACATTGTGGTCTTCAGTTATAGCTGGGAGAACCACCTGTGCCACCTCAGGAAAGTGCTTCAGGCTCTGCAGAGAGCAGGCCTGACTATCAAGGTCAGTAAGTGCCAGATAGAGCAAGGTTCCGTGGTCTACTTATTACATCAAGTGAGAGGAGGGAAGTTTCAGCCCCTTCAAGCCAAAATCCAAACCATTCTGGGTTGTGAACCCCCAATACCCAGACAGATGTGAGAGCCTTCATAGTCCTCACCTGGTACAGGAAATTCATCAAGGGATATGGCACCATTGTTGCTCCCTTGACAGAACTGACTTTTAAGAAGCAGCCCAGACAGGTGATCAGGACAGAGGCATGCCAGAACGCTTTTGACACCCTGAAGGCCATGTGCACAACACCCGTGCTCGAGGCCCCTGACTTCACTAGGGACTTAATTGTGCAGACAGATGCCTCAGAGCATGGCATAGGCATAGGGGCTGAGCTCTCACAGCAAAACGAAGAGGGCCTAGATCAACCTGTAACCTTCATTAGCAGGAGGTTACTTCCCAGGGAACAGGAGTGGAGTGCAATACACCAAGGAAAGTCTTTGCAGTGGCCTGGGCACTGATGAAGTTCAGACACAACCTGTTTGGTGCTCACTTCCAATTCAAACAGACCACAGACCTCTCAGATGGTTAACGCAGATATGTGGTGAAAATCTCAAATTGTTGAGGTGGTGCATCACCCTACAGGAAATGGGCTTTATAGTGTAACACCACCCTGGAACAGACCATGTCAATGGTAATGGTCTCTCCAGGTTTTTCCCCTTAGTGATGAGAAATCCCAGGAGGTTGGGTAGTCCTCCCCACTTACAGCTGGGGGGACACGTGTTAGAACGGCCATCCATGGTTCTCCCCTAACTTTTTGCCCTCAGCCTTCCTGTTTTCCTGACTTTGTTTTACCTAACCTTTAGGACTCTGCACACTTTACCACTTCTAACTAGTGCCAAAGTGCTCTCTCCTTAAAACATGATAGAATTCGCTTGCACTCAATTGGCATATTTATTTTGTTTGTAAGTACCAAGTAAAGTGGTACTACTTATGTCCAGGGCCTGTAAATTAGATGCTACTAGTGGGCCTGCAGCACTGATTGTTTCACCCACTTAAGTAGCCCTTAAACATGGTTCAGGCCTGCCACTGCAGCCTGTGTGTGCAGTTTTAAACTGCCATGTTGACTCCCAATAAGCCTTTTGCCAGGCCTAAACCCTTCTTTTTGATACGCATAAGTCACCCCTAGGGTAGGCCCTAAAAAGCCCAGAGGGAAGGGTACAGTGTATTTAAAAAGTAGGACATAGGACTTTAAGTTTTACACGTCCTGGTAGTGAAAAACTCCAAAATAAATTTTTTCACTGCTGCTAGGCCTACGTCTCCTATATGACAACATTGGAGTTACCTTAATACACTTAATAAGTCATAACGTCCAATTGGGGCAGGTAGACAGATCGAGTTTGGTGTCTAAAGAATTGTAATTAAAAGCCCTTTTTAATGGTAAAGTCAGATTTTTAATCACAATTCCGAAAATGCCACTTTTAGAAAGTTGAGTAATACTAACAATAGTTCAAGAGACAATTTACTCAAAAATACACTATTTACACAACTATAAAACACCCTAAATAAGAAATAACATGAAGAAAAAGAAAAACGAAAGATAAAGTAATACCCATATGGGGCTTTCGGAATTTGTTACCGCTGAAGGGACGTTCCGGTCCTCTGTGGCGTAGAAGTGCATTGGTGATTTGTTCGCCTGCTTACTGGCATGATCTGCTAAATTGTGTGGACAAAGACTGCCAGTCTGAAAGTTTATATTTATGGACGGTTTTACATCGTGCCCGCCCATTGTCTACCTTAATGTGAAATATTGTTCCAATCCATGCAAGTAATACAGGGTTGGACTATTTCTCGAAATAGAATCTTGGACGCTCAAACGAATTTTCAGTCCTGAAGATGACCGTGTAATTGTACAGTGGTCGAAACGCCGTCGACGTATATGTGGCCATAAAATTGATGAAGGACACATTATTTTGTTATATGTTGTTTTTTCTTTTTTGTGATGTGTAATTTGTCGTCTGCCACATGTCTGGTTTGTAATATATATTGTTTGTGTACCAGCACACTGTATTGAGTGTCATTGTTTTAACTGTTTTAGCATTCATTAAATGTAATACATTTGTTATATATTTTTCTAATATTTCTTTGCATATGGGTATTACTTTATCTTTCCTTTTTCTTTTTCTTCATGTTATTTCTTATTTAGGGTGTTTTATAGTTGTGTAAATAGTGTATTTTTGAGTAAATTGTCTCTTGAACTATTGTTAGTATTACTCAACTGACTGCCCCTGGTTCAGGTGTGTTGGGCTGCCCCTGTGGTTGGTAATGAATACTTTTAGAAAGTTGGCATTTTCTTGTCCTGACCATTTGGTGCCTGCAGCCTGATCCTGGGTAACATGACTAGGTGCAGCTGGCAGTTGGTCTTTGTGTATTGCTCCCAGACATTGAAATTAGATGTTGGCAGGATGGGCCGCTTTGAGTTAACAAGGAGAGGAGGGAGCTGTCACCTACCACATTTGCTGTTAGACCTGTAAGCCTTAGGGTGGTTTCCCACAAACTTTTTGCCTCTCATCTTCCATGTTGCTGAACCTATTTTTGTTGGCCTTAGGACTGACGCTAAAGTGCTTGTGCTCTCTGCTTAAAATTTGGTAATATTGGTTTATACTCAATTGGCATATTTAATGTACTTATAAGTCCCTAGTGAAGTGGCACAACATGTACCCAGGGCCTGTAACTTAAGTGCTACTAGTGGGCCTGCAGCACTGATTGTGCCACCCACTTAAGTTGCCCTTTAAACATGTTCTGGGCCTGCCATTGTAGAGTCTGTGTGTGCAGTTGTAAACTGCCATTTAAACCTGGCAAAATAAACTGTTTGCCAGGCCCAGACCTTCCCTTTTAATACATATAAGTCACCCCTAGGGTAGTGTAGCCCCTGGACAGCCCAGGGGGAGGGGTGCAATGTATTTTAAAAGTAGGAGACATACTTTTAAGTTTTACATGTCCTGGTAGTGAAACACTCTTAAATTCGTTTTTCACTAATGCAAGGTCTATCTCTCCCATAGGATAACATTGGAGTTGCCTTATTACATTTTTTAAGTGTAATTTCAAAATGGGAAGAGATAACCAGTTCATGTTTGGTGTCTTTGAAACTGGGGTGGAAAGCCCTATTTAGGTGAAGGCGGGCTTTTGATCACAATTTCAAAAATGCCACTTTAGAAAGTTGCCATTTTTCTGCCCTTAGCCCTTTGTGCCTATAGCCTGACATAGGTCACATGACTGAGTGTAACTGACAGTTAGACTTTGTGAATTCCTCCCAGACAGTCACACAATAGAGGGATTAGGTGTGCAAAAGTGGGGCATCTGCTGGCAGAGTGGAGGGGCGGAGCTGAGCACAGCCCCACTTACACATTTATAGCCTGTGCTCTGCCTTCAAACAAAGGGCCTAACGACCTTACATTGCCACTTCAGCCAGCTTGGAGCCAGGGCAGGGGAGGAAGGAAATTCCATGTACTTCAAAGACACTCCCTAGAAGCTTCTCCAAACTTCCAAAATCAGGGCACGAGTGTATAAAAGAAGGACCTCAGACACCACCACTTTAGTACACTCCTTGACCTGTGGATACCCTGCAAAGAAGGACTGGTGTGCTGCTACAAGGACTGCTGCTCTAAAGGAACTGCTGCCCATCTGTGCTGACCTGCTGCCTGCTACCCTCTTGCCTGGGGAAGAAGAACTGGACGTGCAACTTCTTCTTGAACCCAGGACCCAAGAGTGACTCCAAGGGCTAGTCTGCTGGCTTCCTGATCTGAACCTCAAGGATATAAAAGGCTCCACAACAGCTCCTGGACCAGAGAGTTCCTGACTCCCAAGTGGTACCTCTGAGGTCCTGGACACTTGGTGTGGCTTACGAGCTCTTGAAATCAAGCTTTTGGGCTGTTTGCGACTGTGAATGGGCCTGTTCGTACCAGAACCACACCACTTGCACTGAAATTTAGCATGAGCTGCTACCAGTCTGTCTCTTTGAACAGCAGGTATCGATCGCCCATGCAGGACCGGCCAACACGAAGTCCGCCCATCTTCAATGCCTGGCCTGCTCTTCCCAACACGTCGACTACCACCTGCGACTTTCTCCTTGCGACCCTCCCGAATGTGAACGGGACTCTTGGCACAAAACTTGAGAAGATAAAATTTCAGCTGGCCTAATCTGGGCTTGTATCCGACCAACGCTCCATCGCAGTTGGCTTGAACTTTTGTGTTTGACCCGATCTATCGCGACCAGATAGCCATGGTTGGCGCTTTATGCTTTTAGGTGCTATTTCACAGTTTATTCTTTAAAATTCAGAATTCCGGTCTACAGATTGGATTTTTGTCGTTTTTGTCTTGTTTCATTAAATACATTTTCTCTATTTTTTTAACCTCGTGTACTTTTTGTGTGGTATTTTCACTGTTTTACTGTTTGAAGTGTAGCAAAAATACTTTACACATTGCCTATAAGTTAAGCCTGAATGGTCTGTGCCAAGCTACCAGGGGGTGAGCACAGGTTAACTTAGGGTTTGCCTGTGCCTCACCTTGACAAGTATTGTGGTTGTTGCTTGGAACCAATTTCATTTGCACATCACAAACATCCTACCTGAGAACTCCAACAAAGGGTTTGTCACTAGTCTTTTGTGACCCAAGACAATCTGGGGCCAAAACAGGGAGGAATGTGATGCCTGACAACTCGGAGATGGAGGATGGAAACCTCTAGAAGCTTATTCCACTTCAAAGGGGGCACCAGGTATAAATATTGGACCCTTAGACCCAACTCTTAAGTTCACGTTTGGACCTGTGGACTCTTCCAGGAAGAAGGACTGCTGTGCTGCTGAAAGGACTGCCACTCTGTTGGACTGCTGTTCTGAAGCCTGAATGACTGCTGACCTGATATGCTGACCTGCTGCCCTCCTTGTCTGTGTGAGAAGGACTGGACCTGCATTTCTACACCCTGGACCTGCATTTCTAAACCCTGGACCCCAAAGTGACTCCAAAGACTAGTTGGCTTGCCCCCTGATCAGAATCCTCAGGGAAATAACAGGCTTCAAACAACCTTGAACCCAGCACCTGGGCTCTGCCATCTGTGAGTCCTGCCCACCCAAGTGGTGCCATCCCAGTCCTCGACCCTTGGAAGTGGACCTAAAGGTGCTATGCCAACCCATCTGTGGATTCAGCAGGACCAACCCATCTCCTCCGCAGCGTGGCGCATCTCCAGCAGAACCAGTGCATCACTTCTGCTGCTCGATGCCACGCCCTCGGAACCGATGCATCGCAGGTGCCATTGGATTCCCTGGGGGATGTCCCCTCATCCAGCAGGAAGACTAGCAGGCCTTGGCCCCCCAGTTCTGGTCACAGGCAGAGGTCTTATAGAGCTTTCCCCTCTTGACGGAGCTTGTCTGACTGCTTGGCAGATGACAATTTTCGGGGTCTTATACTCCCCTTCTTATAGTCCATTTACAGACACCAAATGTGATTTATAGTCTGAGTCTTTGAAGTTTCGTGATGAGGTTCTGCTTTTTTTTAAGGGTTCACTCCTTGGCTCTCTCTTCTTCTTAGAAAGCAGTCTGTCACAGCAGGAGTGTATCCAAAGCTGACAGGCCCACAACACAGGACGTGGCAGTGACTATAGTTCACATCTGCATGTCAGACACAGTGATATGTATGGTATTGTAATGCACCTATATAGCGCTTACTACCCCTGACGAATCGTCAAAATGCTTTTTTGGCGAGTAGCACGCTACTCCGGAACCCATAAAGGATTAGTGGTGAATTAGTATAGTGAAATATGAAAGTAATTTGAGCGGTGGGTATGTTAGTCAGTTATTTGAATTTAGAAGGATAGTGGCGGGACAGAAGAGGGAAAAAGGTTTTCATTTATATAGCGCTTGCTACCCCTGATGGGGCTTGAAGTGCTTTTTCGGTGAGTAGCCCGCTACTCCGGAACCCATAAAGGTTTAGTGCTGCATTAGTATAGTGAAATACTCAGTTATTTGGATTGAGAAGGATAGCGGAGGAATAAAAGATGAAAAAAGGTTTGCATTTATATAGCGCTTGCTACCCCTGATGAGTTGTTGAAGTACTTTTTCGGCTAGTAGCACGCTACTCGGGAACCCATAATGGATTAGTGGTGAATTAGTATAGGGAAATATGAAAGTAATTTGAGTGATGGACATGTTAGTCAGTTATTTGGATTAAAAAGGGTAGTGGAGGGATAGAAGAGGTATGGACTTAGAAATGTATGTTTTTTTGTTTGTTTTGGAGCTCATAGCAGTAGGAGGAGGCTTGGGATGAGTAAAAGGGAGGTGGAGGGGGAAGAGTCAGAGGGAAGGGTTTAGAAAGGCTTGTTTTGGGGAATCGGAATAGTAAAAAAGATATGAGATGATGCAAGGAGGGGTAGAGCAGGGAAGAGTCTAGAAAGGGTTATTTTGGGGATCATAGTAGTGGTATGGGGTTTGGGATGAATGAGAGAGTGAAGGTAGAGGATATATAGATAGAGGTATAGGGTGAGCAATAGGGTAGTGCATTGGAAAGAGTAGTAGAAAGAGGTTTGAGATGAGCCAGAGAGTTGAGGTAGAGGATATATTGAGCGCGGTATAAGGTGAGAAATAGGGTAGTGCATTGGATATGCTGAATTAGAAGAAAAGTAATAAATATGTAGATTCATAAGTAAATGGAAAATATATAAATGCATTAAGGGAGGTAGGAAATGTAGATTAAAGATGCATTGAATAAACTCCGGCTTTCAATTGTTGTTGTACTTTAAATTAATTGTATTTATTTATTTATATATATACTTTTTGTAATTCAATAGTGAAGTAATTGTAGATAAAAAGTTATGATAAAATATTTACTTATTTATGCAGTCACTTATATATATGTAAAAAGCATAGAATAATGTAACTATCAGTAATATGTACGTTTGTTAAGCAGAAGTAATGAATATCTATGTATATATATATTTTTTTAAACAACTTTTCTACACTTTTATACAAAGCAATACTCATCCATAGGTACATATCTATAGTACAAATACATGCTTATATACAGAGAGATATGCTGTATATTTCTGTTTGTCGTATGGAGGTTATGTGGGGAAGGGACAACTCTTGAGTAGTTTTCTGAAGATAAGGTGGTTATCCGTGGCTCTTATGTTGGGGGGTAAATAGATCCATAGTTTGGCTGCTTGAACAGAGAAGGATGTGCCACCCATGTTTTTTTTCTTGTAAGTTGGGATTTTGAGGTGAGGTGCCACTCTAGAGCGGAGGTTCCTTTGTTGAATGTTTGGTGTTTTATTCCTGATGAAAAGCGTTCCTGTTCCATGAATAGCTTTGTGTGTGATACAAAGCAGCTTGAACCTGGATCTTCTGGCAATCGGTAACCAATGCAGGGCTTTCAAGGCAGGGGAGATATGGTCTTGTGGTTTTTATGCAAGAGTAGTCTGGCAGCCGAATTCCTAATCCGTTGCAGTCTTTTCATGGTCGTTAAAAGTGATCCATGGTTGAGGTTATTGGCGTAATCGAGTTTGGACAGAACAAGGGAGATTGTAGCCTGGACCTTGTGTGGAATTCCCAAATGGGGGAAGATTTGTCGCAGAGTTTTTATAGTAACAAAGCTTGATCTTGCTAGTTTGTCCACTTGGGCATTCATCGATAGCTTGGAGTCCATGGTCATTCCGAGGTTTCTCACTATCTACGATACTTTAGGTGGTGTTCCCAGATCATCAGGCCACGCGGTGAACGGGTCATAATGTTTCAAATTACCACACGTGTATTTCCGTTTTGGAAGCATTCAATTTGAGATGAATCCATATCATCCATTGATCCACGGCTCGGAGACAACTGAAAATTTGCGAGTTTCCAATGTCTTTGGGGCATTCCAGTTGAAGGAGTATTTGCTTGTCATCTGCATAATTATAACAAGTGAGGTGAAATTGATTGATCAGTGCAGGTTATGACTTCATGTAGATGTTGAAAAGCATGGGCGAGATGATAGAGCCTTGAGGGACCCCATTCTTTTGTGAAGTACGGTTTGGATGAGAAAGGTGGGGTATGGATGACATTAGTTCTGTTGCGAAGGTAGGATGTGATCCAGTCTAGAGAAGTCCCCTCTATGCCGGCTTCGTAGAGTCTTTGTATCAGAGTGTCAAGGTCAACTGTGTCAAAGGCAGCCAAGAGGATCAAGAGAAGTAGCGCAGCAACCACGTTGCGGTCAACTGTGTTCTTCAGGTCATCCCAGATGGCAAGGGGGGCAGATTCTGTGCCTCTTTCTGGACGGAATCCTGTTTGGAAGTCTGTAAGTATGGCATTATCTTTGATGAATTGTGACATCTGGGTGAACGCTGCTCTTTCTATCAGTTTGCCTGGGAAAGGTCCATTTGTAATCGGTCTGTAGTTGTCACATTTTAGCCGGTCCAAGTTTGTTTTCTTTAGTAATGGGCGTATGTATGACTTTTTGAGTTCTTCTGGAAATATTCTGGTAGTTATGGAGTTGTTGATGATTTTTCTTACTGGAGTGGCAGCAGATGTTGTTAGAAGAATTGTCTTGAAGGTTTGCGGTGGACACGGGTCAGAAGGGTTGCCAGCAGGCCTGCTTGCTTTGACCAGGTCCATAAATTCATTGTGCAAAATGTGTTGGAAGGAATGGAGAGGCTGGGTTAGAGTTTTCTTGGATTGTTGTTTTGTAAAAGGGTCAGTGCTGGTGCTTTGTCTTTGTTTTAAGTATGAGTCCAACGTGTCTGCTTTGGCCGTGAAATCTTGAGTAATGGAATGAGCTCCTTCTAGGCAATCTGGTATACGAAATTCATTGAGAATTTTATAGAATTTTTTATTTGCACATTTTGCAGTTTGAATTCTGTCTGAATAGTAACTTTTCTTCACTTTTTGATAGCTGACTTGTATAATCTGTTAATTGTCTGTAGGTGAAGTTTGTCTTGATTGGCGTTTGTTTTGAGCCAGGCACGTTGCAGCTTTCTAATTTGTTGATTTATCTGTTTTATCTCTGTATTTCTCCTAGGTGCTTGTTTTCTTTTATTCTGATCTGTGTTTTTTAGTGGTATCGGGATATCAAAAGCTTCCTGTAGCCACTTATATAGTTTTTGAACAGAATTTATTGTTTCTAGATCTGTACTGGATGTTAGTTGTGTTTCTAAGTGTTCCAAAGTTTGTTCCACGGTCGATAGGTGGATGCACGTAAGGTGGTTTTAGGTGAGTCTCTTAGTGTTGTTTTATGTTGGAAAGCAAGCAAACGGTGGTCTGACCATGTGACCGGAGTTATTGTTTGAAAGGTAACTAATTCTGTATCAGCAAAAATGACATCTAGGATGTGTCCAGTGGTGTGTGTGGGGTTGTGGACAATCTGATGCAGGTTCAGTGCGTCTAGGCCAGTGGTGATTGTTTTTGGATGGGGCATCTTAGGTTTGTCAAACCAAATGCTGAGGTCACTCAGAACGCATAGGTTGGAGTGTAGTGTTTTCAGGTTTGAAACCCTGTTAGGAAATGTGTCTGGGAATGTTGCATTGCTAGGTGGAGGTCTGTAAAGGAGCAGGAAGTTACAGGAGGAAGATGGTGTAGGATTGCATCTGGTGAAAAGGGCCTCACAATATTTTATGGAGACGTTGTCAACTTTAGTGATATGTAATGTTTGCCTGAACAAAACAGCTAGGCCACCTCCTTTTTTGCCTATATGATTTTGGGTGATCGTTTGATAGCCTAGAGGAACAGCTTCATGCAGGACTGGAGCCATATCATCTACCAACCATGAATCAGTTATGAATAGTATGTCTGGTTTTGCGTCAGTGAGAAGGTCGTGGATGTGATGTTTGTTCTTAGAGAGTGATCGAGCATTTATTAGTAGACAGTTTAGAGAATGTGCTTTGGAGATAGTATGATTGATTTGTAGAGGGGTGAGCAGTATTTTGTGGGCTTGAATCTGGTGTGTCCTTAGTGTTGGTATTAGGTATATGAGGATAGAAATCGTGTAGCTTTTCTGTATCGCGTTCTTCGTCCAGCAGGCTAAGAAGGCATTTTGATGGGTTTGCGTGTGTAGGTGTAAAGACGGTGTTTGAGAGTGAGTTGGTGTGCTGTGCTGTTTTTGTGGTGTAACCTTGTTGCACAGTAGACATGGAGAAGCAAAGTTGTGAGGTGTGCACATTGCTTTTTTTGTTTTCTGTCTGTTTAGGGCAGAAGGTGTATGAGTTAGGGGTGGTGGTGCAGCATGTGGGTCATATGGTAAAGTTCTAAACTGGCCAATGGATGAGAGGCGGTTAAAAGAGAGTTGCTGTGTTGCTGTATATGTGTTATGTGTGGTGGAAGATAGAAAGCTTGGCATTGGAGTTTGTTCATTTGTGTAGTTTGAAAGGTGGGTGTATGTTTGTAGTTTGTGATGGTAAGTATTATGAGATGCTGCGCGTGAGAGGTTTTGTTGTGCTGATGTGTGAGATATGTTTTGTTTTTGAGGAGTAGTGAAAGGAGGTGATGTTGTATTTGTTTTATAAGATGGATTTGTTCGTAAAGTATTGTTTGCGAGTGGAAGTTTTAAGGTAAAGGAGGTGGTGATGCGTTTGTGAGTAGAGTGTATGTTGTGTGTAAGAGGGGATCAAGTAGAGTTAGAGTGTTTGTCTTAGGCTTGTTTGCTGCAAGAGGAAATATGTGTGGTGTAGTAGAGTATAAGTTTTGTGCGGTTGTGATATTGCTGTAGAAAGAAGAGGAGGGTGTTGGTTTGAGAAATGATGGAAGGCTGAGTATAAGTTTGTTAGTGACAAAAAGGGGTCTGTTAGGAGTAATTAGAGCAGGGAGTGTGTGTATGGATGGGATATACTTAAATATTTTGTGGATTTGGGCTGTGCTATTGATGTGTGAATTGGTTAGTGGTGTAGGATATAGTTGCATACTGTTTGTAGGTAATGGTGGGAATATGTGGTAGCTGGGATAAAAGGTTGTATAGGTGTGGTTTGTGGGGTTTTGTAGTGGGTGCTGAGACATTGAATTTTGTATAGGGTTAGTTTGTAGTAAAAGAGTAGAGTACATGTGCTGTGGGTGTGTTACTCTGGTTGTGGATGCGAATGGGGTAGGGTGGGTGCTGGTTTATATGAAATTGGGCAGCATTTCTGGCCATAGTCCTGACCAGTCTTGAACAGGCTCAAACATGCAATTGCCCTTGTCCTCTCTGCCCCTGGCTGAGACGCCACAGCTGAGATGCCCTGAACCCTGGGCTTATATAGCGCTAGTAATCAGGTGATCCCTTTGGCCAATGAGAACCCTAGGCCTAGCCAGTCACAACACTAGCCATAAGCCCTAGAACCAATAGAACACCATCCTCTTACAGCCAATCTCAGCCCCAGTCCCAGCAGCCAATCAGGCAGGAAACCCTAAGCCCTATGTCCAATAGAAACCTAACCGGAGCCCTAGTCACAACCCTAGTACCAGCAGCCACTCATGCAGGAAACTTATAGTCCTTGCTTACGAGAAGCAAGGCTGGCAGTAACTGAGCCTCTTTTACTGCCAGCCTTGCTACTCGTAAGCAAGGACTATAAGTACAAAGTGCGTGTTTATGCGCCGCTTGCTGGCTTTCAAAACACATAGATAAAAGGCTTTGTCATTTACAATGCCAATAGCTCAAACTCTCGCAAATGTGAGACCTATTGCATTGCAAATGCTTGTTTAACAATACCAGCATGCGCAATGTCCATACATGTTGATTTTTTCGCCATTAAGGTTTTTATGCATTTCTCGAGATAGAAACCCACCATTTCCACACGGTTTTTTTTCTTTTTAAAAAGTTGGTCTGAACTTTGGAAGAGACAGCAAAATGCTCCGTTCCACCCACCTTTATATAAGTCTCCGCCGCTTCGGTGCTTCTGATATCAAAAGAGGACAAAGCCGGTGTTAGAACTGGGGCTCTCTAGTTGGCAATGGTTTGCACCTTTGTCCAAATAGGGACCCTTGCTTCTAGTCAGGGAAAGGGGGATACACTCCTAAAATAACCCCTGCTCACCCCCTGGTAGCTTGGTACGAGCAGACAGGCTTATCGCAGAGGCAGTGTGTAAAGCATTTGTGAACACATACAGTAATACAGTGAAAACATTACAAATTGACACCACACCAGTTTAAAAAAATAGATAATCTTTATCTAATCATAAACAAGACCAATACGACAAAAATCCACAGTACAGTTATCAAGGTATCTTCAAGAATAGGTTATTCACTCAAATCAAGTTTCTAGCAACAAATAACTCCACCTGGAGTTATTACGACGTCGTGACAGATGAAAATCCCAAAGTATGGCGCCGACCACGAGGTTCGCGGCGTCGGGCCCACAAAGAACAGTACCTTGGAAAAGCGATGAAAACAAAGACGGTTCACGGCGTCGGGGAGGTGCGGCTTCGTTGGCGCTGCGCGGCGTAGGTTCCTTACGACCCCAGGGGAGGAAGAGACTCTGTTCCTTACTGCAGCGCAGGGGAGGTGAGACGACGGTTCCTTACTGCGTCTGGGAGGTGATGTCACGATGGCGCCGAAACCAAGGTTCCTTACGATGTCGCAATGTCGATGGGTTCGGGGTCATCCACATCGAGGATCGGCTCCGCGATGATGAGACCGGCTTCGGAGTCGATGCGGCACAGCAGCAGGCGTCAGGCCTACGTCGCAAGTCGGAGCAGCGCTCACGGCTTCAGGCAGGTTACGGCGTCGCTCGCTGATGTCAATGTGGCACGGCAGCTGGCGTTTTGGCCTACGTCGCAAGACGGAGCAGTGCTCACGGCTTCGGTGAAGGTTACGGCGTCGCTCGCGGCGTGGGTGTTGCAATTTCCTTCTGTAGCAGCTAAAACAGCAGTTCTAGATGCAGGCAGACAGAAGGGGTGAAGTCTTGGTGTCCCTGTGACTTCAGACAGGAGGCAAGCTCAGTTCAAGCCCTTGGAGATCTTCCTCAAGATGACAAAGCAAACAGCAAAGTCTTTTCTCCTCTCCTTGGCAGAAAGTAACCACTGCAGGCCAACCCCAGACAGCAAACAGCACAGGGGCAGTACTCCTCCTTCAGCTTCTCCGGTTCTTCTCCTTGGCAAAGGTTTCTTGACTTCCCAGAAGTGATCTAAAGTTCTGGGGCCTGGGTCCCCCTTTTTATACATACAAAGTCTTTGTCCTCTGAAGGCAGAGAGTGTCTGTAACTGACCAAAACCAGTTCTGTGCAGCTTCTTGGCAGGAGGTGGAGACAGCATTGTTTGAGAGCAGACCTGGCCCAGGTAGCTGAAAGGAAATCTCCTCCCCCTACTCTCTATTCTATGAGGTCTCAGGGGAGTGAAAGGAAGTCTCCTCCCCCCTACTCTCTATTCTATGTGGGTCCTATTCAGCCCAGCCCTGACCCATGAGACTGCTGGAGCCAAGACCCTCTCCAGTCCCCTGTCACTCACAAACCAGACAGTGAATACACAACCTTAGCAGAGGCATACTGGAAGGTTAGGCAAGAAAATACCCACTTTCTAAAAGTGGTATTTTCAAACACAGAATGTAAAAATCACCCACACTATAAGATGTATTTTAACATTCTGAGTTCAGGCATACTAAATTCGTTTTTCTATCTTGTTCCTAGGGTCAGTTAAGGATTATAAGATGTTATAACCAAACTGCCCATTCTGGCCTATGGGAACAGATAGCCTTGCAATAGTGAAAAACGAAATTGGCTGTAATTCACTATTAGGACATGCCACACACATCAGGGCATGTCCTACCTTTCACATACAATGCACCCTGCCCTAGGGCCTACCTTAGGGGTGTCTGATATGTAGAAAAGGGAAGGTTTGGGGACTGGCAAGTGTGTGCACTTGCCAAGTCGACATGGCAGTCCCAGACTGCACACAGGCTCTGCAATGGCAGGCCTGAGCCATAGTTTACAAGCTGCTCCTGTGGGTGGCACAACCAGTGCTGCAAGCCCACCAGCAGCATTTGATTTACAGGCCCTGGGCACACACGGTGCACTGTACTAGGGTCTGACAAGTAAATCAAATAATCCAATCATGGAATCACTAAACCATACAACAATTTACAATAGGGAGCATATGCACTTTAGCACTGATCAGCAGTGGTAAAGTGCCCAGAGTCATAAAACCACCAACAACAGGTCAGAAAAAATACAGGAGGAAGGCAAAAAGTTCAGGGATGACCCTGCAAAAAGGGCCAAGTCCAACAGCCGGGAATGCTTCTTTCCATGCCGAAGCGAGGCCACCATCTTGGATATGAAGAGGTCACACGCAGACGATATACAACACGGACAACCAAAACTAAAATCCAATAAATCTGTCACAGTACCATTGCAGATACGTGCTTAGTATGCAAAAAAAGCATTTTTTTAAATCCCTGGTTTTTTTTTAATTTAAATCCATGTTACAGGATTTCATTGAAAACCTACTAATGATTTGAAAAACTGCATTAAGAAAAAATACTCTAGTCTAATTTGTTCAGTGGAGATAGCTAGGAGGAGGATCGGAAACTGTGACCATTCTGCACTCCTGCCTGTCCTGCTTATGTGATGGACAATGTTACTGTCTGCTTTTACTTTTCACACCTAATTCTTTTATAGGCTGGTAGCGTCCTTGTTTGGGATTTCCTTTGTCTGGGTAGTATTCGCCACTTTTTTGTCTAAAATAGACTTGCCAGTTTTAAACTTGAAAACGTATCCTCTCATGTTAGGAATTAAGAAAACCTCTGCCCGGCGACTTTCTTACAAAAGGGGAAGTTATTGCTAATTGGCGGGATCTCAGGTAAAGAGATCCACTTAAAAATAACAATGTAACACAGCAAGCAAGTAATTAATCAGTTTCTGGAAAGTATTGTCCTAAAATATTTAATCTATGCCCTCCTCTGTAAAATTGGTTAACGGTTTTTTATGTACGGCGATAGTACAATGACAAAATCCCAAAACACGCACGGAGCTGGCAAACTCCCACCGTATGTGCATGCAGTTTATGGCTCACTCAGCTAACATTACTTCCCTCCCAAGCAGCGATGGGCCAAAAGAATCAAGAAAGAAAAAAAAGTTTGCCCAAACAAGAGATAAAGAAGACAAGTGTAAGTACACTGTACTGTACTAGTGAACCTCAGCCTTGAAAGGAAGTGAGGTATCAGCTGCGGGAACAAGACAGGAAGCTGCAAAGAAGAGCGACGCTGGAATCGAAAGCAGGAGGTGGGAACAGAGTGGTTTGATTGATTGCAGCAGGTCTTGCAGACAGCGCATGCGCACTGCCAAGGTTTGACCTAAACACTATTCAGAAATTCTTTTCCACCGTCTGATCTGACAATGACAGACACTGCACCCCCCCGTACCTGCATCTTGAGGACTGTTACTCTTTAATCCTACTACGGATTAAGAGCATTTCAATAGCTTTCTTCTACAGAAAAACCCTAATTACAAATTAAGTCACCAACATGTTGCACAAACTTGCAACAACTTTTTGTTTGGGACATGACAACCTACACTGATCTCCCTGACATCATGTAATTCCAGATTCTCCACTTCCTTCCACAATCACCATCAGCCCCTTGGACTTGTATGAACTTGAGCAAATCCGCAAAAGGAGAACCTAATGAAGGAAGGTCCCCAGAGAATCCAAAGATCTTGTACTGCACCTCAGCCACCAAATGGGTTCAGATTGTATTGCTCCCACTCAGTATATCCAGAATCACAAAAGCCTGTTCAGATACTGCCTTCTATCTTTTTCCGCTGGTAAGATTTTCACTTCATAATGAAGACCAGAGCTGTCTTCCCTACTGTGTTTGTAAAAAGTGCAGAGAATGACACCAGCAGATGCAATGTTTTGCAGACCACTGGTCATGCCAATGTTAAAGGTGTGTTGAGTAAATGACAGGACTTGCAAAGATGTGACTGGTATGTTCCTGAAGAGAAGTGATTGTTGGGAGTTTGTATGTTTAGCTTTCCAGTTCCTAGAGTCAGTCTTGTTCAGAGCCCTGCCAGCGGGCAGTCCTGCATGGCCTTTGCCCAGCCAACTTGGGCATGGATGGCAGGACAAACTAATAATGTTTCTCTGGGAAGATTCATGTTAAAACACAGAGCTCCCTCCTGATGGAAGTATTGTTCCCTTGTGATCCAAGGAGTAGGCTGTCAGGCACTACGCTAGGCCACAACACTGGCAGGAAGATGCCCCAAGGCCATTAATGTTGCAGATCATCATCAAAAGACAGGAGGTCCAGAGACTGGAGATAACTCTGACCTACTGACTCCTGTGTAGGTTGCAAGTGGTCAACGTGCTACTGGTCACCACTGTTAATATTACCAACCCCAGTGAGTAAAATGTAGGGCACTTTGTGTGATCCTATTTAATTGCTCAAATTATAGTACCTGCTCCAGATATTGGCCTACAGTCTTTTCTGAATGCCTTATGCTTTCTAGCTCAGAACTCTAGGCAAAACACAACATTTAGGGATCTTAAAAGGGTTAGACATCACACTGCTCCAATGTTTGTGTGCATATGGGACCACACATATGTGCTGTGCTTCCTCGCTGCTGACTTTCTACTGCCCCACAGCAGGAATTGTACACTTCTGGGTTCAGTAAGACCAGAGAGGGATGAATAGCCCCTGCCCATAGTGAAAGAAGATTTGAGGGACATAAAATGGAGAGAAGTCGCCAGAGCTAAGATCCACTTTTGGCAGTAAGCGGATGAGATGCTGCATGTATCGTTTTTTTGGGCTATTGACCATTCAGGGTTAGATTAAGGGCTTCTTCAACAATCCTGTTTTATTGGCATGGGGTGACACCTACTCCAAACCTCACATAGTCAAGATTTTTATAGAACCTTTGGGGTTGAGCATAATGGACTTCACTCCTGTTCATACGTACCCATATTTTCATAATGCTGACTGTTCTGCCACTGAAGGTTAAGTGTAGTGTATTTCTTAATTCAATACTGTCACAGAAGGATGGAGTGCCCCAGAGTCCAAAGTGATGGAAGGACGCCTAAAACAATACCTCACAGGTGTGAGTGCAGGCCATTATCCTCAAATAGATGAAGGATATGGATTATCAATATGCCTCTGAATGGCCAAGGAATGCATATAATTCTGACAGATTATGCACTGCATTCTCAAGAGCATAAGATGTGTTAAGTAAATAGAATGCTGAATACATGTTGTTAGAGCAACAGTGGATTGACTGGACACTTTTAATGAGGTAAGTAAGAGGATAAGTTTTCCCTAAACTACATTAGCACACTGGATCAGGAATCAGGGCCGACCGCTGTACAGGTTAACTAACCACCATACCGCCCATTGAGAAGAGTATATTTCAAACTGGAAACCTGGGCTATAAAAATGGAGACATGCTGAGATGCTGAGATGTGCTTGTCTATCAAGAGCACCCTCTTCAGTGTTGTGTGCAAAAATGTGGAGTGTACCATTTTTTTATGTGCAGAAAGGGGGACAAGAACTGTTAGTTGAACACATCTGCTTTTGGGATGCAACAGAGAGAGAACATGCGAGTGAGGGAAGCTGAAGTAAACTTGACAAGTCTGGAAGAGCCAACAGTGTACTCTCTGAAGAAACCTCTGGCAGAAATGAACCCAGTGGACTCAAGAGGTTTGAGGAAAGAGACAGTGCAACAGGCCATTGCTCACATTCTCTCTACTGCAGACACTTCTGTGGACTCGGCAGCTGTCCAAGTCAGTGACTTACCTGGTCAGAGGACAAAAAAGAGCTGCTGGTGTGTGGATGGGTTGAAAGAATAGTGTAGCAAACATTGTTCTCCTTTCGCCAAAGAGTTTGGACTACATAGCATTGCTTCATTGGAGAGGGAAAAGGGGTACTTCCCAGCCAAGCAGATCAGAAAAACCTTTGCTGTGCTTGAGCACAATGGATGAAGGCTTTATATAAGCAGAGGAGCAATCTCGCTAGATGGTGAGAAGGATATTGGGGATCCTATATTATGTGGTTCTTGAACGTGTTTTTGATAAGATGAAGATGTAACAAAGGACTTGGAAACAAGGTGTGGTCAAACAGCTGAGTTTAGTATAGCTGTGAGCATAAATGAAGCAATTGGTAGCAAGTTTTGACCATCTACAAGGACACGTATGACAAAGTATGCTTAGAAGGGGATATGTTTCTGGAAAAAGGAAAAAGAAATGTATGCAACATGTTCTGAGATTTTTTGCAGCACATGGAGGATGTTGTTATTTTCTTTTTCATCGGTTGTAGAAGACAGATGTTTCCGCTTGCCATTGTGACAGCTTTTTAAGCCCTTAGAGATTTCATGGCAAGTAAGAACATATAGTTATTTTCAAGATAGGTGATCAATCCTATGTGGACCTTACAACTACAGATTTTCACAAAACATTGTTCCTTGCAAAAAAAAAAAAAAAACGAAGGCTCAATTATTCAGCTCCTACACAAACCTTCTTCTCCTAACTACATCCTTCCCTAGCACCTAATTAATTCCATATTGGAGGTTGTAATCCTGATCCTCTTTCGCAGATTTCAATCTCTCCTCCCCCGCGGTTGCACCTCTCCTGCCTTCACTTTTTTTTTATCTAACGGAATGCTGCTTAGAAAATCTGAGCTACATTCCATGTATTAGAGAGCTAGGTCTCATTGATGTTTTTGTTAACTGTAAAGCAAAGTAACAGCCCAGGATTAAAAGTAGCACTATTTAAAAAGTGGTATATAAAATAAATGAAGGAATTATTCAGATTCAACAAATTACCTGGAAAATAATTTTTTGAATTTAGAGTCAGTCCGTGCAGTATGGGATAAGGCAAGGGAAGAAACAAAAATAGATCAAGCGCTCAAAAAAAGCTTCTCACATGTTTTGTTTCAAGGCGATACTGACTGTAAAAACCATAGTGTAGGTACAGCCACATGGTTCATGCATTCCAACTATCTACCTTAAAAGTTTTTATGTCGAGCCTGGGCAGCGCATGCGCTGCGAGGTAGGCTGTATTCAGGTATGGACTTGTAGCTTCGCCCACTCTCCGCCTATATTTTTTATTGGCTTGTGCCATTGTCTTTTGTAAATATTGGCTTCTGATTCGTTAATAGGCTTGTTAGTCCCTCTTTAGTACCGCCTTGTCTGCATTTGTTACCTCCCATGAGGACTGGCCCTTTTACTTGCATTGTTACACTGTATGTTTTAATTGCATCCCGTACTTTAGCTTTAAACATTTTAAGCTCAAACACGGTTGATGCGATTGCTTCTAAAGCAAAGAAATGGGGAAAAATCTGCTTTTTTTCATATTTCTTTACCCTCCTTAAAGGAGATGCCATTTTGCCGTAGCTGCGGCGGGTGTGTCCTCCTTGCTTGACTCTCCAGCAGCAGCCCAGCTCGAGTCAGTGTCAGATCCGGCTCCCAAAGCCACACCTCCGCCTTCATTTCCCGTTTGTGTTTATGAGTAGGCAGCTGCAGTACCTCACCGGTCGCACGCACGTTTCAAAGTACAGAGGGCTGAAGGGACCAGTTTTTCATGGGCCATCTGTCTCCCGGCAGCAGCAGGAAAAGCTCCGGCAGCATTCTTGTTTTTGTCAGTGTTGTACCAGGGCAGTTACCACTGCATTTTGTAATATGCTTGGTCTTCCAAACATAAAGAACAAACATTTTCAATGCAATAGGTTTCACATTCATAAGAGCTTGAGCTATTGGCATTGTAAATGAGGATGCCTTTTATTTACGTGTTGGTTTTTAAAACATAAATAAAAGGCATTGTCATTTACAATGCGAATGGCTTAAACTCTTGCAAATGTGAGACCTATTGCATTGCAAATGCTTGTTTTATATAGATTTAAGAATAGCTTGCAGTCTTGCAGGAAGGCTGGCTTGTGTCTAATGGCTGGAGCAGGTGAAAGCCGGGAAAAAGTAGAACAATTCCTTTTGGTAATAATGGTAATATAAGTGGTCGCCAGAGGTAGCAGCAGCTACCATTAACTTGACCCTTATGAACATTGGCACTCCTCTTTTGACCCCTGGCCTCAGAAGTGGCAAATGAAACAAATGAAAAAATACACATTTTCTGCACTTGTTCCGATGTTTTCTTATCATAAATGTATGACAAACAATGTGTTTGAAAAGTCAAGTCTGTGCTTCACATATGTGATAGTTTTCTACAAGTGATAATAAATCAAATGAATTAACAATAAGGATTAAATCTTTTTTATGATCTTCCTGTGCTTTATCAATCCATTTTCTCTTTGAGGCATACACTAGGGTCCAGCAATGTCACTCATTGTGACGTTATCAGAATCAAGTTCATGAAGCATCACTACCTGTGATTCAGGGTCAAAGATCATAAGATGTCACTTCCTGTGATGTCATTGTTGTCAAATGATGTGTGATGCCACTTCCATTACCCCAAGCATTTTGGTGAATCGACATCCATGGTGTCTTACAGCGGATGAGGGATGGCATTATAATTAGGTACTCTGCCTTTTTAAACTTTCATTTTATAGTATCTA
Source organism: Calotriton arnoldi (assembly GCA_963921515.1). NCBI lineage: Eukaryota > Metazoa > Chordata > Amphibia > Caudata > Salamandridae > Calotriton > Calotriton arnoldi. The sequence goes on from CAWUFW010009484.1 coordinate 627,270, forward strand.
CAGAGTTTGCTTCACACCCAATAAGGACTTTAATTTAAACAGCAATTGTAGAAATGCATCTGTCTAGCAAAATAACCCATTACTATTCATACATATATAATGGCTATAATATAATTCATAATAGACAAAAAGCATGTTATATTACAAATTTAAAATAAGAAAGTGATGAAAAAGTATGGTAGGTAACATTTATTTGAATTGGGCATTAATAAACGACAACCCTATTAAGGTGAAGCCACACAATAAAGTCATTAAAACGTTAACATATAATTAATTGAAAAGTTCATGATATGGAATCTTCCTACTTGTAAACAGTCACCGAACATGGTTAATGTAATACTGTCATGCAACATTTTGTATCCAAGCTTCTCACTTCTGTGTTTCAAAACATCCTACTAAAGAGAGACTAAAAAAGGGAAAAACGTGCAAAAATAGGTGCACGGCATGTACAACCAATTAGTAATCAAACAGCCTACAGGAAAACATAAAAATGGATCTGGCACTTACCCTTTTAACTCTTAAGCTGCGCCGTTCTGAAGCATTTCTCACAAACGGACACTTTTTTCCCAACGTGGAGCTGTCACTGTCACTCCGATTTAACTGTACAAATAGAAAGGGAAATGCAAATATAGGTAAGAATTCAATGTAACATACATAATAGTTTACATGTTGTCAACAAAAGTTCTGAGCTTAGCATCTTCAAGGTTTACTGCACCAGGGAAACATGTCAGAGGTGCTCATTGACTTCCGCTCCGGTAGAGCAGTTGTCTTTGTTCTTTAGCAGCTGACAGTCTGGTAAGTTAGTACTTAACCTGTTTTTGATGACCGTATATGACACAGTTGAACACATGTTTTTTATTGTTTAAACCTTACGCCCAATTTTTTTTTGCTGAAGGTGACAGAGAATAATTCAGGTTGAAGGATAAGCGATGCATATTTATGTTTGTGGAAGATGCACAGCTGTTCCTTGATTGCACCAGTAGGGGGGCGGGTGCTCAAGGGTTAACCTGGATTTCCGTGTTGTTGAATTGCATTCTTCTGAGATGAAGTGAGTCTTGGATGCTGGAGATGCTGGGAGGGTGCTATACAGTGTACAGTAGTACCACATACAGAAAACAGAAAAAAAAACAGAGGCAGGCCAATATTTCCCAATTTATGTTGGAAGTATCGCACCAAGTTTTATTGTTATTGCTACTGATTTAAATTGAATGTTATTTTTTGTAGTTGAGTACATCATGGAATCAAGTCTAAAAAAAGCCTTTTATTTTCGCTTGAAACAATGTAAACTGGCGAGCTTGCTCAACTGTACATGTTACAGTCGGATGGGTGGTTGTGCAGTCTAGGTGAACAGTCATATGAATGTGGATTGTTTTTTCCCTTGATTCCCTACTCTCCAACATATTAATTGATTGCAAGTTTCCCTCTTGCCTTGTCTGTGCTAGGATCTCCCTATTTGACATGTTATTAGAGAGGGGGTGGGTGGGGAGAAGGCTGTGAAGGTCTGTCGGAAAAAGTTCTTTAAAGGGCCTGGTCGATTCATTCATAACCAGCTTGGAAAATAGTTTAACAGCAGCACTGGTGTTTGGACACATTATTTCTCAAACAAGTTCTCTTTACTAAGAAACAGTAAGCGTTTGGACCTGGCTTTCCACTTTCACATAACCCTGAAACATGACTTGGCACTATTTGATCTCCAGGTTTACTGTTGCATACGATCGAAAAGCTGCCGTCAAATGTGTGGACCCATCTGTCTGCCCCGTGGCCCCTTTTTAGGTCGAGCCTAGCGCAGCGCGCTTGCGCTGCTCTATGGGAGGCTTCTTGTGAGCGCTCCAAACTTCTCTGTGTGGGTCTGACTCCTCCCACACATTGGATTGGCCTTTGCGTGTGTCTTTCAATAATGAAAGCAGGCAAATGGCCAAAGGCGGGTGCATGTCCCACCTCCTTTCCAATGTGTCACTCCCACGGCGTTTGACTCTCGGGAGCGAGCAGCGGCGCGCAGGATGGCAGCTGCATTCCTTCCCGAAGAGATCGGCGCCGCCCTTCTCACCCACGACACACCCCCTCCCCAGCAGCTCACCTCGTTGGCACTTTGTTTTAATCCCCAAAATCAGTGATCTTTCAAGGCATTCCGCTCCGAAGTCTCTGCGCCAATTTGCAGAGGTTCTTGTTTGCAAACAATGAACAATTTCGTGCGAATGGTGGGTGCTCCTTGGCCCTGTTGAGCTTGCCAAGAACATTGTTTTCATTCGCCCATTGCAGGCTGCCTGCAGAGCGGCGGTTGCATTTCATTAAATACCCCCCCGCCACCTCCCCTGCCGTTAGCAGCCAGGCAGAAAAGTTTATACGTGCTCTCATAAACCAGGGCTGCTTGTGTTTGTTGGTACATGTTAAATTATGGCGCAGATTATTATTACAACAGTTCTCGCTCCTTAGCGCACGCTCTCTCTCTCTCTCTCTGATCTGGCTGTGGAGCGAGGCAGGGTGCACAGTGCTTTTCCTCAATTTGTATCTGCGTAAATCACTGTCAATTCTAGCGTAAAGTGAGGTGAGGGGCTCGAAAACACATGTATTATCCTCAATTTGTATCTGTGTAAATCACTGTCAATTCTAGCGTAAAGTGAGGTGAGGGGCTCGAAAGCACATGTATTATACACCCTGCTATTCTTAGGCCGTGTTAGGACAGAATTGCCTAACAGCAGGGGTGAACCCGCTCCGCAGCACGCCTGCCGTCCACCTTGCAATTGTATCCAATGCTTTCTATATTTTTACACCATCCCACCACGGAAAAGCTCAGGCTCCCCCTGCATGTCTCCTCCCCTCTCCCAGTGCTCCCCAGCCCGCACATTGTGCTCCAAAGCCTCTCCCCCTCCGCGCCTCGTGCCCAGTTAGCAGCAGGGTTGAAAGATTGGGCTACATCTCCCACAATTCGGCGATATTTTCCTTAACTTAATTATGCAAAAGAAAATTAAGTTGGGCCGGGAGCCAGATTTTGGGCTACAATGACAATCCACGCAGTGTACGTCCGAGTCACAGAATTATGCCTTGCAGCCATATTGCAGCCCGGGGGTTGCTTCGCCACACCCCTCTTCCAGTGTTTGCCTCTCCACAGTAACACCGCAGTCATACATCCTTTGATCCACGGCCTATGAGGGTGTTGCTGTTCTTGGATTAACCTTTAGCCTGCCCCCATAAACCTGCAGACCTGCCCCTTTGTTCCTTTGACTCAATTGTGCTCAGATGCATACCTCACTGCTTAGGCGTGCCAGCACTTGTAAAGCCCCGCCCTAAACCTTTTTGCCCTGTATTGTTTCAAGCTCACCCCCCCTACTTCCATCTTTTTACCTGCCTGCAACTTCTGCGACCACCACTGACCACTAATTAACAAAGGAGGCCTCCCACTGCCTGACGCCACGTGTGCTCTTGGTGCTTAGATCTTCCCCCCCAGTAGTCAGCTGGTCGTCGCTGACCCAGCCCTTTCGCATTCAATGACATTTGTTTGCCTTGGGGCCCCGGAGCTCTGCGCCACCCCCAGCTAATTCAAAGGTAATTAAGTTAAAGGGAGAGTGCCTTTCTGGTGTTTAACTTTCAGCACCACGGCAGCAGCAGCGTGTGTAACAGGAGCTGCTAAAAGGTGCGAGAAAGCTCCAACTTCGCCTAGTAATGCTCAATAAGGTTTCTGCCTAGAAATATTTACAAAGCCTATGTTACTTAGTAATACAATGCTGCTAATTACAATAAATACATGCAGTGCTCTGATGTGGTGTGAGGCCATTCCACCCACGTTTTAGGAATGGCGTACGAGAGGGCTCCAGCTCTGTTTCTGTAATTTTCTGGAATGTGTGAGTAGGAGTTTGGCTGAGCGGTGGGACACATTCAGTGAGGCTGGGGACACTGTAAGTAAAAGCAGCACTGTGTCCTTGAGTAAATGTGTAACTGCTCCTCATACAAAGCGCTCCAATACCCTCCGGTCAACTTCCCACTATATACATATGTAAACATACTCTCTCTCGTGCAGGCTGAACCAAACACACAACCAAAACATTCACCAATATACCAAACACAATGTCCTTGGAATCCCCAACAATTGCCCCCATCTACCAAGCAACTCCACCGCCTCTACAAACAGCATGCGCACAACAAAAATTCTCACCATCATCTATAAACCATAAGTATGGTCAGTACTCCTGAACAATTTTCTCATTTATTTCATATAATAGAACATTCTCCTTTTTACAGTTGGCAGCCTAACCTGAATAAATAAGCACCAATCATATGACTAGCATACATTTGTTGATCTCCTTCCCTCAAACCCACCCTAACCTCCTACCTTCTTTAACTCTCTCTTTCAAGATTTCTTCCACCCATTCTCCCTATATAATTCGTTCAGACCCACCCTTCCTTTTTCTCTCTCCTTCTTATTCCCTTGTTCCTCCCTTCCTTAATGGCCTCCTTAATCCCTCGAACTTCTTTCCTTCCTTCCTTCCTACCTTCCTTACCTTCCTTTGTTCCTAACCCTCCCTCCGTTTCCCACTCTTCATTACTTCAACCATCTCTTCCTCCCCTCGATTCCTCCTTCCCACAAACCCTTCCTTCCTATTTACTTCCACTGTCCCATCTGCCTATCTTCCTCTCTACCTCCCTATATTTCTTCATCACCTCCTTTCCTCCTTCTTCCTTCTTGCCCTTCTTAATCCCTCTCTTCACTCCTTAATCCTATACCCCCACCTTATTTCCTAAACCCTAATTTCAACTTCACTTATTTCAGTCACTCATATCTTGCCTTTCCGCCTTTCACTAAGTCCTTTCATTGTTCTTCTTGCTTTCTCTCCTATCCTTTTTTCCTCTTTCTCTACCTCACTCACTCCGTCCCTCCCTCCCTTCCTCACATCCTCTCATCTTTCCTCCCTTCCTTCTCTTAATTCCTAACCCCTTTCTTCCCTTACTTCCGTTATCTCTCTATCACATTGCTCTTTCACTCAACGTCACACAGTTCCACGCCACACAATTCAACTCTACACATTTCCATTCCACACCACTTAATTTACCAACAAACCCCATAATTCAACTCAACAACACAATTACATACCACATACATCAGACCCAAACCACATAATTGCCCATCATGCTACAAAGTTCAACAGCACACCACATATTTAAACTTCAATACATACCACAAAATACCATTCCACATAATTCCACGCCATCACACCCAGTCCCACTACACATAATTCCACTACACAAATCCACTCCACACAACATAATTCCACGCCACACAATTCCTTAACTAACAATACCAATCCAACTCACATAATTCCACTACATACCACATACATACACTCCATAACATATAGGTAAACACATTATCATTTAAAATGCCAATAGCTCTAACTCAAGCAAATGCGAGAGCTATTGCATTCCTTTTTGGATCACAAAAGTAAAAAAAGGTGCATGCGTCATTCCACATGGTAATGCATGCACGTGCCTACAAAATAATGTGGCCAGTCTTCTTTATTATAATTTTTTAACATGCTACACAGCAGCCACACTGCTCCACAACATAGCTTAAAAACAAAGGCAAAGCCAAAACCTCTGGCTAACCACTAATAAGGTCCCAAAGGCGAGACCTATTAGCTATGCCAATGCTTGTTTTTCTAAGACTGTTTGCTGTTCAAGCCCTTTGTAGTGTTTGTTCAAGGTGCTGTCCACTTTGTGACACAGAAGAGTGATAATCAATCACAAAGATCAATAATCTTTTAATACATAAGCCCACCCAATGGAGAGATCTTTGTTCCTGGAAGAAATGTCAATTTTATGTCAAATTTGTTTTCCCAGATTTTTTTAAATAAATACATACATTCAAAAATATGCTATTTTTATAGGTGCATGGGTTGAATGCAACGCTAAACTTTGCAATAGATATGAAAACCATCTATATGCATTCAGTTGTTCCGTAAATGCGGGTGAATGTGTACACTTATCTGTTAATGGTATCAACCCTGGGGCATTGTAAAGGAACATACTAGACGTGTTTAGAGACAGCCAGTTCATAGCTTAGTGTCTTTTTGCCCAGAGCTCTAACACACCTGAATAGTGCCACCTCCAATAAACTCTCTACCCCTCCCCACGCACTGGATTTCCTTGTTCAGGATGCCTCGAGCCGCGGGGTGAGATCTGGGGAGATTTCAAACACCCACTGTCGCTTCCCACAGCCATGCCTGAATGGAATGTCACTGGGACGGAAAAAGCCCAGGGGCCATTTGGCACTTTCCTTTGCCAGAGACTGGTTTAACTTTTAAAACTGTTGTAGTCAGAGTCAGGCCAGACGTGTTTTATCCTCTTTGTCTGTGTGCTTCACGTGCCAGTGCGGTTTCTGAAGAGTGGAATGTACACAGCATTAACTTTTAAATATAATCACCTTATTTCTTGTATACCTGAACTTTCTGGACTTCACGGCGCGGTACATAGAGCAACGTCTTAGTATTACACGACTTGGTTGGGTTCATTCTGTCGACCTTTGGAGGATGAATTTGCTAGTCCTGCCTTTGAAGCAGTATCTTGCAAACTACACACATACCCCCGTATCAGGCCCCAAACCACTGCGTTACCTTATGGCTTTGGATTGAGTGTATGGCTGCAATGTGAACACAGTATACCTGCACTTCGAATTAGAGTTGTTCAATAAATGTACCAGCAAAGCAGTGCTTCAAATAGTGACAGAAACATTACATTTACGCGTTCAGAGGGGGATTTGGAAACGTACACGTGGGCGAAGCCAGTGCTAACAGTCTGGAAATAGTTAGTGGTATATGGGGGCTTGTTTGCCAACCTGCAGAAGCCACGTTGTTATCCAACTTCAACAATTTCTTGAGCTACTGCCTGGTGAGCGCCCCACCACAGTGTTACCAGTGTTAGTGACTAGGCCCAGTACAGTGTTACCAAAGCCTTGGGCTAGGCTTGGTACAGTGTTACAAGTCTCAGGGGCTAGGCGCAGTACAGTATTACCACATTGTTAGTTGACAAGCCCAGTATAGTGTTAACACAGTGTTAATGAACAGGCCGAGTACAGTTTCACCACAGTGTCAGGGGCTAGGCCTAGTGCAGTGTTACCACAGTGTTAATGGACAGGCCCAGTATTGTGCTACCAGATTGTTAATGGATAGGACCAGTACAGTGTTACCACGGTGTTCATGAACAGGCAGAGTACAGTTCTACCATAGTCTCAGGGGCTCGGCTAAGTACAGTTTTACCACCATGTTAATAGACAAGCCCAGTACAGTGTTACCACATTGTTAATGGAAAGGCCCAGTACAGTGTTACCACAGTGTTAGTGGCTAGGCCCAGTATAGTGTTAGTGACCGGGCCTAGTACAGTCTTACTACAGTGCTAATGAGCAGGCATGTATAGTTGTACTACAGTGTCAGGGGCTAGGCTCAGAACAGTGTTACATCAGTATTGATAGACTGGCCCATTACAGTGTTATCACATTGGTAGGGGACAGGTCCAGTACAGTGTTACCACAGTGTTAATGGACAGGCCCAGTACAGTGCTACAACAGTGTTAATGGTCACATCCAGCACAGTGTTACCACATTGTTAGTGGACAAGCCCAGTATTGTGTTTCCACAGTGTTAGTGAACAGTCCTATTGTTGATGCCATTTGAATTAATTATAATAATAGCTGCATTGGTGTAATGCTTATTACTGCCCTCATATCAAGGCGATGTAGAAAGTGTGTAACAGCTGTTATCCAACTTACTTGGTACCCATCTTTCAACCTTGGGCACAGTTATTTGAACCTGTGACCTGCAGGTTGTACAAACACATCCGCTGCATACACTGAACACAATGTGTTATCTAGCCATGTAAAGCTATGAATCTTAGTCATCATGTAGTGGTAACCCACACTTAATTGAAAGAACCAGCCCACTCCTTTCGCTGTCCTAGGTTCATAACAGGTACCAGAGGTGGTTACATCCTGCGAGACTGTGAAGTCTTGCTTCCCGTTCAATGGTCAGGATGAATTTCTGTCAAATTGGATAACATTGGCATTTTAGTTGAGACCAACCAATCTATTTCGGAGGCATCGTAATCGTCAGCACTTAAGGTGTGTATGTGTATTAGGTGCCAGCCTGTTGCAGGTAGGGTGTGTGTGTTCCATGCCAGAGAAACTCCATGTTTTCAGCGGAGCCTAAAGCGATATAACCTGTGATTGGTTACATTATTTCATGTTGCCTTTCTGCTGCTTTCCACACCAGGTACAGCGTATTTCTGATAGCTGCATGCACGGGCAAGCCGCATACACCTCAGTACGCTGTGTGTTTTGTGGTGGTGACATTTTTGGGTGGGTAACAAATGTTAAATGTTTTATTTTTGGAACGCGCTTCACACTGTTGTTCAGAGTATTTCTATTAGTTTACACTTGTATGTTTTATTTTGTCAATAAATATATTTAGATTCTAATATTTGTTTTTTTTCCCATTTTGACAATTCTGAGAACTGAGTGAGGCACAGGGAGACATATTTCCTAATACATTAGCCAATAGCCCAGAGCTTGTAGCCCAGAGATGGTGCTAGTCAGTACTGACAGGAATATGTCTGTAGACAGCAAGAAGGTGTCTGTGGGTTCTTGGGGCCTGCTACAAGGTATATGCGCCTGACTGTGGAGAGCGCATACTCAGATAGCTGAAACATTTATGGTGATCTGAGTTGCATTATGTGCACTTCCCTGGTGCCATTTTTTGGCCCCATGCAGCGCAAGCTCTGTGCGCCTTTGCTAGGGCCACACTCTTCCTAATAAATGCACAAGTATCAGTTCATGGAGTGTTTTCGCTGTTACACCTGTATGTTTTTCTACTCTCCTCCATTGGCACACACAAGTTGTAAATATGGCAGTGCCAGTGTTCCTACAAAGTTCGTGGCAACAGTTCAAAGGTTGCATGGCTGTCGCGTAGCGCTGTGCAACATCGTTGCTGTGTGAGTGGTGGCTCTGGTTTGCAGGTGCATCTTTTGTGATCTCACATATAGAACCTCTGACAAATGCTTCTGGATGCGCACAGTGGCAGCGGCATCATTGTCAGCATCTTGTGGGCAGTGTGCCTGTGAATAGAGGTTTTAGTTGGTGTGTGCATATTGTGGGTGTTTACTCCCTTTTTATTAGTGGCTGTGTAGAGTTTTGTGATTGAAGCTTTTTCTCTTTGTTGCCCAAACCTTGTTTTCTCATCACAACTTACGAAGGTCTACTGTTTGTGTGTGTGTGTGCTGCCTCAAAATTATGCGAACTCTTGGCTGATGCCTAAGGAAGTTTCCAAGCAACGGATGTCAATGAATGCAGTAGCGGCCAGTGTTGTGGACGAGTGGTAGGGCAGGCGGGGGTAGGGGGAGCATAGTGGTCACGGGTAGGCGCAATACAAAAATAATAATAAAAAAAACCATACCTGCAGTCGGCCGCATCGCACTCTTCTGCTCCTCTTCTCGCAGGGACTGGCTCCCAGACTGTCCTGCGGCCAATCCTGAAGCTGCTCTCATGCAACACAGCAGCTTCAGGATTTGCCTGAGAGGCCTCGATTTGCACTCACAGACAGACTGGGAGCCTGTGCCTGCTCTCTCCAACCCAGCAATGCAGCTGGGTTGGAGAGAGCATCAATGCGCATGACTGTTTGGCCGGATTGAGACTGCTGGCCAAACCGCCATGCACACTGAAGGCAGTGCACTACCACTCCTCCTGTAATCCCCTTGTCCCCGCCCCCAAGACTCAGCAGGAAAGGAAAAATAAAACAAGAGTTTACTATCATTTAATTTTTCCTTTCCTGCCATTTTTTGGGGGATATGCTCCTCCGCCATAGCGGAAGAGCCGCCGATGAATGAGTGGTGGGGGAGTCTCCCCAAAGCCCTTATTTTTGAAGGGCAGATTGGAAAAAAAAGAGTGATTTATTTGGTGGAGGATAGGGTCCATGACATTTTTTGAAGGATAAGATCAACCGGTTCTTGGTCATTGTATGATTGTTTTTGTGAAGAAAGGAACTGATAAGCATGGTCGCCATTTTGAGCATGAATGAGTAGTCCTTCTAGGAAACAATATTTAAAGGTATGTCACTGACATACCACATTTTCACTACACAATTTCACACCACACCACACAATTCCACACCACACAAATCCACAACAAACAATTACAAACCAACACATCTCTCCTTTGCACTTCCACCAACCGTCAACTCTCCCCCACACACTCACTGCCCCTCTCATTTCTCCCTCACACTGCCACTACCCTCTGTCATCTTGCAATCCCAGTGCCCCCTCTCATTCCTCCCTCATGCTCCTTATCTCCTCTCTATACTGCCTGCTCACACACACTAAGCACAGTTTCTTTCCCGTGTCTTCTCAAGGTTTTCGTCCCTCAAACCCACGCACTCCTCCTCTTCTTAGAATGTCTTCTGTGTACACAGGTCCTTCTCAGTAATGGCCGGTGTCAAACCAAAGTAGTGGAGTGGGGGGACGGGACGACGACATAACACACAACAAAACACAAAAACAAATAACTTACCTGTCGCTTCACCGCTCTTCTGCTCCTCTCTGGCTTTGGTCCACTGCAGGCACAGGCTCCCAGACTCCCCTGTGGCCAATCCAGACGCTGCTCTCATGCTGCTGGCAGCACGAGAGCAGCATCAGGATTGGCCTGAGCTCCCTTGATTTGTACTCCCAGAGAGACTGGGAGCCCAGGCCTGCAGTCTCCAACCCAGCAACGCAACTCAGGTTGGCGACAGCTCAGTGCGCATGTCGGGTTGGCCATCCTAACACGGCCGGCCAAACCGACATGTGCACTGATAGCAGTGCCCACCACTCCCCCTTCGTGACAGCCATCGCGATGGCACCACCCCGAAGACTCGGTCCTCAGAATATAAACAAAACAATAATAAACATGTTTTATTATGGTTTTATTTTTTACGTTCTGAGGCTGCTGTCGGGGGCGAAGCTCCTCCGCCATAGCCAGGAGCAGCCGCTGGACTTTCCTCTTTATGCGTCTGTGGCCTGCTCTCCCCTTCTTTCTCTCTTTCTCACGGGCTCTTTCTGCTCCTCTGTCTCGAGTTCATTCACCACTCAATGCACATACTACCTATCCCTCTCTATCGTCCATTCTATCTATTCTATGCAGCTCTCACCCCTATCTATTCACCATGCCACATAATTCCACTACACTACACTCCACACCACACAATCTCGCCCCACACAATTCCACAACTAACAATTCCGATATAACCCACATAATTACACTCCACACCACATACATCCACTACACTCCAAATCAAAACACATAGGATCATTTACAACACCAATTGCTCTAACACTCCCAAATGCGAGACCTATTGCATTGCAAATTCTTGTTTTGTGAATGTTTTTATTTAATTTATCAGATCAAAATACATCACAAATGCACTGAGGTCAAAAGGGAAAGTAAATTTCTGGTATAAACAAATATACAACAACATAGAAACAAAAACCCTATTTTCCTCCCTTGCACCCACATGTACCCATCAAAAACTGGTGTACATACAGTGTGGTACTGAGAGATAAAGGTAGCTGATTAATCCTTTAATTCTAGCTTCAAATCCCCTTGCAATTCTTGAAGTGCAGCAGTACTGGAGCGCAGCTAACTCTATGGACCTACCACATCCCATTGCCCCTGAGTAGCCCTTGTACGAAGTTAAAGCAGTCGGAGTGCTCCCAGTCTAGGAGGTGACAAACAGAATTGTTCAAGTTCGGGGAAATAGTGTATTAATAGAGTGCATCTAGCAGTGAATTTAGGCTCCAACTGAGATAACACTTGAGGGCAACAGGGTGGGGACTTCTCCTTTCAAAATACAGTGATAGGTTGCCATGTGCCTTCCTGCATGTGTGAAAATAGGACCCAATCACTGCACCTGTGTCCCTCTAAAGGCTAGAGGCACTGGCCCAGTATGGTGAGAACCTCTCTCCAAAATATCTGTACTTCAAATAACACCAGTAGCTTGCCTGTAGAGAGGGTAAGCTGTGGTGTAGGCATGTACATCAAATCATATGCTGAGTCCCTGTGTGTAATGCTTCTGAATGTCTTTGTGGTATTGGACCACAATGATGCCTCATGAAACCTAGTCAGTGATCAGTTCATTTAAGTCTCTTTCCCTCCTATGCTAGTAAGACCCCTCCCTGCCCATCCGCTCCTTTGTGGTACCCTATAAATACTGGTGACGCGGTTCTTTGGCTACAGATAGGACTCATCAAGTCGGTCAGGTCTCTGGTCGCTGCTTTTATGTTGGAGTAGTGCAGGGCCCAGTGTCACAGTTGGCAATATTGTTGCCTGTCAGATTCATAGATGTGGTTGTTTCCACTGTAGGATGGTTTTCCTATTACCCTTATGGCATTGGTCTGCCAAGGTTCTGTATCCCCCTCGTCCCACAGCTGGACACTGGACACTGCTCCTTTCCGAGGCTGGGGGGAAGTCAGTGTTGTGTAGTATATGGGTGTGAGGAAGGGGAAGGCAGTCAGCCCCATTTCTAGAGTAAAAGCATACAAAACAACAACTACAGTAATGAGTTATCTAAAGCTTCTGCAGATGGAAGCAATGCACCAGGAATATTGGCCAGAAGTCCTAACCCTCACAGAGGTCAGTGGGGCTAGGTTGAAGTCACCTACCTTGGCTGATGCAGCAGTTTCTCTGTGCTGATACAGTATTTCCTGTGCGATATTCCAATAGGCCATCTTGTCAGCTCGGTGTGTGGCCCGACCCTAAGAATTCTGGAAAATGATCCTATGACACATCAAATCAACTGCTTATATGTAACAGATTTCAGATTATCCTGGACTCCTACATATACTGTATAACATTTGTCTTTTCTACGCGACTACTCTCAGGTTTACCCAGTAACCAGACACGGAGTCAGGCATGGCCAACATCTCGCTGTATCAGGGATTGCACCAAGGGGAAAAACAAAACATTTGAACAGAGTATGGGTAGCTGAGGCTCGGAGAGGAGGTCTCATGTGGTATTTGGACAAAATATTGAATTTGAAATATTGAGTTACAGAAATATTGAGGGAAAAATATTGCGATACAAAAATGTCGTGATGCAGAAATATCGTTGTCAAGAATATTGATTTTTTTTTCAGGTTTTATCGTTGTCAAGAATATTGTTGTTGCTAATACTGTTTTCAATAATAAAGAAGTAAAAAATAGTTTTTTAATTATCTATATTTGTTTTAGTTCATATATTAATTTTGTTATTATTGTTTGTATATTGCTACTATTTCTAAATACTGTTTGTAATTTTAAGTGATTTATAATTTTTATTTAATTGCTAACATTAATTTATAGTGTCATAGAGAGTTGCTAGGTTTGTAGGGGTGTAGGGTGAGAAGTTAATTAAGAATAATTAACTACTGATTAATTATTCATGTATTATTAATTATTTAATTGATTATTAATTATGTAAATTGTATAATAAGGATAATGTTACTTACCCAGTAAGCATCTGTTCTTGGCATGTAGAACTGTAGATTCACATGCTTTGCATACTCCTGCCATCTAGTGTTGGGTCCGGATGTTTGCAAGTTGTTTTTCTTTGAAGAAGTCTTTCCAGTCATGAGGTAAGGTGACTCCTCCTTTAGGTGATAGTGCGCATGGGCATTGACTCCATGGCTGGTGGTCTGTGGACCGTGCGAACCTGCCTCCCCCACGACCAGAGGTTCAGGTATAATAATTGCAGCGGGCTGAGAGCGACTGTGGGGCCTGTTCCTGGAGCCTCCTTGCCGGTGGTGAGTGGCAAAAGCGCAGGGTGCAGTGGGATCCTTCCAATCACAAACCTCACGGCTTGTCGACCGGGGGCGCCCCTGGTTGGGGACTGGTCTGCCGCTATGGGGAAGCCCAAAGCCAGGGCCGCTGGAGCGGGGCAGGACCCTGAGGACGGAGCGCCTGACCTGTCGCAGACGACCCCTGGGGACCCTATCCACCAACAGCTAAAAGAAATTCTAGCAGCTATCACTGACACTAAAGCTACCCTCCACCAGGATATTAGCACGGTGGCGGTCGGCCTAGGGCTCCTGCGAGACGAGCACAAGAAGCTGGCAGGGAGAGTTAAGGACACTGAAACTAGCCTAGCGGAATTGCTCCCAGCCCATAAGGACACAGCCCAACAGCTGCATGCTCTTACAGATAGAGTGAGCTTCCTGGAACGCAGAGCTGAGGATGCAGAGGGCAGGAACCGGAGGAACAATGTTCGCGTGGTTGGGCTGCCGGAAGGAGTGGAGGGGACCGACATGGTGGCATACCTGGAGACCTGGCTTAAGACAGTGGTGGCCCCGGAGGGCCTGTCTGCCTTTTACACGTTGGAGCGAGCTCATAGAGTCCCGGCTAAGCCATTCGGGCCGGGCAGACCACCGAGGCCAGTGGTAGCTCGCCTGCTGCATTACCGTGACCGGGATCTACTACTTCAAAGGGCGAGAACAGTGGGGCCCTTCACAGTGGATAATAGCAGAGTCACACTGTTCCCGGATTACACTCTGGAGGTCCAAAGGAGGCGAGCCTCTTATCTGGAGGTCAAAAAGCGCTGAGGGGGAGGGCTTGCAGTACTCCCTGTTGTTTCCAGCACGGCTGCGAATTGTTGTTGAGAATACCTCCCACTTTTTCGATTCCTCGGCGGAGGCCTGGGACTGGCTGGAAGAGTATAAAGGTGGACTGACAACCACGGCCCAGCATGGGAGGTCTGAGCCCCGAAGTGGATTGACTGGAGTGCGTGGATCTCGGAGGCTGCGGAGGAGAGTCCGGATGAAACCTTCCATGACGCAGGCTGAACTGGAGCGGGCTGCCGCTCTACGGGCGGTGGAATCAGTGTCGCGATCCCACAGTCCGCCTCCGCCGGGAGATGAGGCAGGCTCTACCGGGGACGCTGCAGATAATGACTCGGACACCTCCACTACCAGTAGTGCAAAGCTCCCTGTGATAACACCCCAGAGTGTGGATGATTTAATATGACTCTGATGTGGGGTGAGTGGGAAATCCCTGAGCTTCCATGAGGGGAATAGGCTGTGCGCTATGTGCGTAGTCCACAAGAAGGTTTTGTGTTTCTATTGCGGCTGGTGCCTTCTGTTTGTTCGCAGAGCTCGTCCTGGGGCAGCTGCGTCCACTCTTGCCTCTGAAGTAGTCAGGGGACTTTGCTTAGTTGCTACTTTTTATTGTTTGGATGGGAACTAGTTTTAAGGTAACTGTCCTTGGGAGGGGAGTTTGGGAGTTTGGGAATGTTCAGCAGGGGTTCCGGCATGACGTTTGTCTTTTATTTGTGGGGCACTGGTCACACCATACACCATGGGGTCACTGATTGAATTAAAGTGCATATCGTGGAACGTTAGGGGCTTGCACACCATGAGCCGTCGCCATAAGATCCATGCATATCTGGTGCGGAGGGGGGTACAAGTAGCTTTCCTCCAGGTGACGCATATCACAGGCTCAGAGGGTCTTGCACTGCAGCGCCGATGGAGAGGCCAGGTTTTTCACACTTCGTATTCTGCCTTTGCAAGGGGAGTCTTGGTGTGGGTCAGGGCTGGGGTCCCCTTTCAACCCGTGCAGCAGGTTATAGATCCGGAAGGGCGTTATGTAATGGTACAGGGCAGGCTCAACGGGAGGGACGTC
This sequence comes from Calotriton arnoldi, assembly GCA_963921515.1. Taxonomy (NCBI): domain Eukaryota; kingdom Metazoa; phylum Chordata; class Amphibia; order Caudata; family Salamandridae; genus Calotriton; species Calotriton arnoldi. The sequence continues at coordinate 642,926 of CAWUFW010009484.1, forward strand.
ACACTGGGTAGTATTTATGCTCCTAATGCTGAACAACCGGCCTTTTTTACTTTATTGTCGGGGAAGCTGGCGTCCTATTTGTCTGGTACGGTGATGTTGGGAGGTGACTTTAATTCCATTACTGATGTCACGCTTGATAGATCCCACCCCCCTCTCCCTGCAGCACCAATCAATAAGATCGCTAGGGCTAGAAGTGCATGGCAGTTGAATTTGGGATTATTGGATACATGGAGAGAGCACCACCCACATGAGCGAGACTATTCCTTCTTCTCAGCGCTCCACGAGTTGCATGTTAGGTTGGATGCGATACTTTGTTCCCCTGACCTGCATACGGCGGTCCAGCATAGTGAATACCTGACCAGAACGCTCTCGGATCATAACCCCCTGCTGCTGAGGCTTCGTTGGGCCCCACCGCGCCCAGCGATCCCGCAATGGCGGTTGAATCCGGAGCTACTGGAGGACCCGGTCTTCCAAGATGCGGTAGGAACTGGGGTGACCCAGTATTTCCAGGAGAATGCAGGTACGGCGTCCTCAATGGCAGTGGAGTGGGACGCTTTTAAAGTGGTGGTGAGGGGGCTCTGTATTGCTAATATGCTTGGGGTACGAAAGGTTCTCCTCCAGGAGGTGGACACCGCAGACCAGCGCTTGCGAGACTTGGAGCGTGATCGCCCAGAGCATCCGGCCAGGCAGGAGGAGCTGGTAGCGGCGCGAGAGGCAGTGGCAGTGGGGGTTGAGAAGCGGCGATGTTTTGATTATAAGAAGTACATGGTACGTGCCCACGCAGAGCGTGACAAATCTGGCGCGTTGCTGGCGTGGCTAGCGAACCCCGCGAGGCAGGCGGTACCTATTTTGGCACTATGCGATCCAGCAGGGAATGTCTGCTACACTCAGCAGGGCATTAATCGCCTTTTCTCTGACTATTATGAGGGGCTTTATCGCAGTAAGGTCTCCTTGGACGAGGGTCGTCTAGAGGGGTTTTTAGCTGCGGCTGATTTACCGGAGCTTGCCAGAGCGGAAGCCGATTTGTTGGGTCAAGACATCACATTGGGGGAGGTGAGAGGTGCGATTAAACATATGGCACGGAAGAAGACCCCAGGGGTGGATGGATTGCCGATCGAATTTTATGCATCTTATATTGACCTGTTGGCCCCTAGTTTAGTGACCCTCTATAATGAATCACGGACGGTGGGCCGGCTTCCTGCCACGATGCGTGAGGCGCTTATAATACCTCTGTTGAAACCTGGGAGGCCCCCCTCGGAAAGGACCGCCTATCGTCCACTCTCTATGCTTACCACCAACTATAAGATCTTAAGTCGGATATTGGCCACTCGCCTCCTGCCGTATATGACCCGCCTGGTGCATGTGGATCAGGCGGGGTTCATACCTAAGCGGAATACAGCGGGCAACATTTGTCGCCTGCTCCGTATTCTAGAGGCCGACACGTATTCGACGGAGGCCGCTGCCGTATTCTCGGTCGATATTGAAAAGGCCTTTGCTAGCCTGGAGTGGCCCTATTTATTCCGGGTAATGCGTGCCTTTGGTCTGGGGGAGAGGTTTGTGGCCTGGACGGCTTTGTTATATAGGGACTCCACGGCTAGGACTAAGACTGGCGGACTGATATCGGCTCCCTGTGCAGTGAGTAGAGGGACTCGTCAGGGGTGTCCACTATCCCCACTATTATTTTCTTTGGCCATAGAGCCACTGGCGGCCCAGGCCCGGACAGGGAAGTGGTTCAGGGGGCTTCAGGTGTATGATGACACCCACTATATCGCGCTCTACGCAGATGATCTCCTTCTGTTCCTAGCCGACACACAGGGGGCTCTGCTGGGAGTGAAACGCTTGCTTAAACATATTGAAGAAATGGCAGGTCTGAGAGTAAACTGGACAAAATCGTGCCTGTTCCCCACCTCCAAGAAAGTAGGGGGTCCTCTGTCCACGGAGGCTGTAAACTGGGAGTATACCTGTGTAACATATCTGGGGACGCGTATCTACCATGAGCAGAAAGACCTGGTGGAGGGTAATATTGGAAGGGCTATATGGGGGCTCCAGGGCAGTATGGAATTTTGGAAGACATTACCGTTGTCCCTAATGGGACGGGTAGCGCTTCTTAAGATGGTGGCACTCCCCAGGCTACTGTATTATTTTAGGAAGCTTCCTGTTTGGCTTCCTGCGTCGATTTTTAAGAGGCTTCAACAGATGGTAACGGGGTTTCTCTGGCTTTCTGGCAGGCGACGTGTAGCTTTACACACTCTGCTACGTCCATGGGGGGAGGGAGGCCTAGCAGTTCCGGACTTCGAGTCTTATTACTTGGCGGCCCAGCTGCAATGGCTTACTCAAGCGGTGGCTCGGGAGTTCCGGGGAGTGGGAGACGCTGCTGGGGGGCGGATTCCTACCTACCTGTTATCCAGAATTATATTACAGCAGCCGCTCCGCCTTAAGGAGCTCCCTGGGGAAGCACAGACTTTTCGGTTGTGTTGGAATAGGAGCCAACAAAGGGCACGGATTTCCTGCCCGTACGCTCCTGAGCTCCCATTGCTAATGTGTCAGCAATTGCCTCATGGGGGCAATTGGTCGGCGTTAGCGGGGTGGTGTGATTTGGGATTGACAGCGGAGGGAGATTTGTATGAAGACAATGTTCTGATGCCTTTTGAGGCCCTTCGTGAGCGCTTTGATCTCCCTCGTGGAGACTACCTGCTGCATGAAGCCTTGGTATCTGCGATTCAGCGACTATGGAAAGAGGGGCTCTCTGAGCCAAAGTCGTCAATGGCTTGCCAGTACGTGGTGCTGGCGGCCGGTACCATCAAAGCTGTTACTTGTTTATATCGCCGGATGATCTATGAAAAGTTGCCCCCCCTGCTGGGATTGAAGCAGAAATGGGAGGAGGACTTTGAAGGGGAAATTCCTGAACAAGTGTGGGCTGAATTGCTTGAGCGACCATGGAAATGTTCTAGGAACTCCCGATTTCAGCAGATACAATTTTTTATTTTTCACAGAGCTTATCTCACCCCAGTTAAAATTAAACAATACTTTAAAACACTCACAGCACTCTGCCCGCGCTGCAATAGAGAGGGATCGGATTTCCGCCATATGGTGTGGGGTTGCCCCCGGATCGTGCCTTACTGGCGGGAGGTGTTGACACTACTTTGTGATGTTACGGAGAGGGATATTGAATTTGGTATGGGTCCATGTTTACTACATTGGTTTCCCCATACTTCTAAGACAAAAATAACTAGCAAATTCTTAGACCTGGGTCTCGTGCTGGCCAAGAGGGAAATTACTGCACATTGGAAGTCTCAGCGGGGGCCGAGTTTACAACGGTGGAGGGCTGAATTTATCCGGTGGGCAGAGTGTGAAGCGGTTCTCCGACTACAGGTGGCTAGTCGAGCTCATAACGACAAGGCAATGGACTCTGCCCGTGCCTGGGGAGCCCTAACAGATCTGCTCAAACCCACGGACTCCGATACTGACGTGGAATCCTTGGTCAGTGACTTGCACGACCTGCCCTCATCACTATCTGTTTAGTATGGTTTGGGGGAGTGGGTGATGCCACTATTAGTCTATTAACTGTGCTAGGTTGTGAACGTTTGATGTGCACCTTCAGTTACATGATTATTGTATTGTGGACACTGCTCTGATTGCCCTGGTATATTTCAAGCCATCAAGTCATGCCGGGGGGTTGTGGGAGGGGGTTGGTGGGAGGGAGGATGGGTTGTTGTTTGTTGTAGGGTTTTTGATTTCGTTTTCCTTTCTTTTCTGACCACCTGAGCTTCCGAAATCTGTCTCTGTTATTGCCCTTTGCCACGATATGCCTTGATATAGCTTTGCGAATGTGGGCCTAGCTGGTGGAACACTGACCTGTTTGCCGATATGTTAGTGGGCACTTACAATTGTATCCGTGGACTGACGGAGAGTCCTGTATAGGGAGCCATGTGCATTGGGGACGTTATATGCGAGCGGAAGCTCATGTCTGAACTGCTTTTGATTGGTACATGATGGAAATCAATAAACATATTTTACAAATTAAATGGGCAATGACTCCATTGTTAGATTGTTTTCCCGCAGAGGGTGAGAAGGGAGTTAGTAAAGGTAGAATAGATATCCATGCGTATGTATATAAAGTAAGAAAACTGCAACAGGTATAGGTACCCGGGAGGCGGGTGGGCGCATGTGAATCTACAGCTCTACATGCCAAGAACAGATGCTTACTGGGTAAGTAACATCATCCGTTCGAGTCATGTGAGCTGTAGATCACATGCTTTGCATAGACTATACAGCAGTAAACTCCCAAAGTGGTGGCTAACCTATAGCTGTTGCAGTTGTTTGAAAAAGTGTTTTAAGTACTGCCTGGCCTACATTAGCTTGTTGCCAAGCTAACACATCTACACAATAGTGTTTGGTGAATGTGTGCGGTGTAGACCATGTTGCTGCCTTACAGATGTCAGCTAGGGGAATATTCCCTAAGAAGGCCATAGTAGCCCCTATTTTGCGGGTGGAATGTGCTCTAGGGGGTATTGTCAAAGTTATTTTCGCTTTCACTTAACATGTTTGGATACATTTTACGATCCATCTTGCAATGCCTGATTTAGATATAGCATTGCCTTTGTGTGGTGGCGAAAAAGCAACAAAGAGCTGTTTTGTCTTACGAAAATCTTTTGTTCTTTCTACAATATATATTAGAGCTCTTCTAACATCTAGTGTGTGTAGAGCCCATTCTGCTACAGAATCAGGTTGAGGAAAGAATACAGGTAACTCAAATGATTGATTGATGTGAAAAGCAGAAATCACTTTAGGAAGAAATTTGGGATTGGTTTGAAAAACCACTTTGTCTTTGTGAAGTTGAAAGAAAGGCTCTTGTATAGTTAGTGCCTCGAGATCACCAACTCTCCTTAAGGAAGTGATTACAATAAGAAAGCAACCTTCCATGAAAGAAATTGTAGTTGACACTTGTGCATTGGTTCAAAGGGTGGACCAATTAGCCTTGTAAGGACTATGTTCAAGTTCCAAACTGATGCAGGTGGAGCTCTTGGTGGTATTACTCTTTTTAGTCCTCCATAAAGGCCTTTATTACTGGTACTCTGAATAGAGATAAGTGTTGTCTGTTTTGTAAGTATGCAGCTACTGTTGCTAAATGCAATCGAATGGATGTGTAGGCTAATCCAGATTGCTGTAAGTGTAGGAGATAACAGATGATGTTTTGCACTGAAGCATCAAGGGGATTGACATTGTTACTGTTACAGTATATAGCGAATCGTATCCACTTCGCTGCATAACATGCCCTAGTAGTAGGTTTCCTAGCCTCTTTTAGGATATTCATACAGTCTGGTGGCAATTGTAAATAACCAAACTCCATGACTTCAAGAGCCAAATCGTAGGTTGAGTTCCTTGGGATGTGGATTCCTGATTTCTCCATGGCTCTGAGTGAGGAGACTGGAGTTGCGATGCAGCTTTTGGTTTGGAACTACTGAGAGCTCTAGCAGGGTGGTGAACCGAGGTTGACGTGCCCATGTGGGAGCTATGAGAATGAGTTTGAGGGATGATTGCCTGAGCTTCCGAACTACTTGCGGAATGAGTGGGAGAGGCGGAAAAGCATAGGCAAATATCCCTGACCAGTTCATCCATAGGGCATTGCCTTTGGAGAGCGGGTGTGGGAACCTGGAGACGAAGCCGTGGCATTTTGCATTTTGAGCTATGGTGAACAGATCTATGTGAGGAAATCCCCATTCCTGAAAGTAGGGTAGAAGAATCTAGGGATGAAGTTCCCACTCGTGGATTTGCTGTTTTTGCCTGCTGAGAAGGTCTGCAATCTGATTGTTTACTCCTGGAAGATGTTCTGCTAGGAGATACATTTTGTGAGACCCATTTCCAAATGGCTTGTGCTAGGTGTGACAGTTGGAGAGAGTGTCCCCTCCTGTTTTTGTATATATTAAATAGCTGTCATGTTGTCTGTGCGGACTAGGACAGTTTTGCCTATTAGGTGAGTTTGGAAGGCTTTGAGTGCTAGAAACACTGCTAGTAGCTCTAGGTGATTTATATGGAGGCTCTTGTACTTTAGACTCCACAATCCTTGGATTGTGTGAGTCTGTAGGTGAGCACCCCAACCAGTGAGAGATGCGTCTGCTGTTAGCACTGTCTGTGGAACAGGGTCGAGAAAGGGCCGCGCTTTGGATACATTTTGTGGATTCCACCACTGCAGAGAGCGATGGGTGCGGCCATCTACCAACACTAGATTGGTCAACTGACCCTGCGACTGGTTCCACTGACTTGCTAAGCATTCTTGAAGGGGACGCATGTGAAGTCTTGCGTGGGGAACAATTATAATGCAAGACGCCATCATCCCTAGCAGTTGCATGAATACTTTTGCTGGTAATGATTGGTTGGGCTGAAATTGAGTGAGAAGGGACTGAATACTGTGAATCCTGCTGTATTGGGAGAGGCTAGAGCTTTCTGAGCATCTATCGTGGCTCCCAGGTAAATTTGTGTGTTGGAAGGCTCTAGATGAGACTTCAACGCATTTACTGTAAACCCTAGTTGGTGAAGTAATTGAATAGTGATTTGAGTGTGTTGGAGACAAATTTGGTAAGTGCTGGCTTTGATGAGCCAGTCGTCCAGGTATGGGAAGACATGGATGTGTTGTCTTCTCAGATGTGCTGCGACTACTGCCAGACATTTGGTAAACACCCTGGGAGCAGTGGTGACCCCAAAAGGTAGTACTTTGAATTGGTAATGATGACCTGCTATCATGAATCTGAGGTATTTGCAATGAGCAGGGTGAAGTGGAAATATGCGTCTTTCAAGTCAATCAATCAATCAGGGGTTTGTTAAAGCGCGACTACTCACCCGTAAGGGTCTCAAGGCGCTAGGGGTGGGGGGGTGCAGGTTCCATCCATTAAGGAGGGGGTCTGTCGAAGAGCCAGGTTTTGAGGTTTCTTGCGAAGATGGGGAGCGATGTTGTCTGTCTGAGGTGGAGCGGAAGGGTGTTCCATGCTTTGGCCGCGAGGAAGGAGAAGGAGCGGCCTCCCGATCTGGTCTTTCTGGTGCGGGGGACCACGCGTAGGAGAGCTGGGCTGATCGTAAGGTCCTTTGGGGTGCGTGGAATTTGAGTCGGCTGTTCAGGTATGCTGGTCCGGTGCCGTGGAGGGCCTTGTGTGCGTGGGTGAGCATCTTGAAGGTGATTCTCGCCTCGACAGAGAGCCAGTGGAGTGTGCGCAGGTGCTGGGAGATGTGGCAGTGTTTTGGCAGGTTGAGGACCAGTCTTGCGGCGGCGTACTGGATGTTCTGTAGCTTGCGGGTGAGGTTTTTGTTTATTCCGGCGTAGAGTGCGTTGCCGTAGTCGAGTCTGCTGGTGACCAGGGCGTGAGTGACGGTCTTTCGGTGTTCGAGGGGGATCCATTTGAAGGTCTTACGAAGGAGGTGGAGGGTGTGGAAGCAGGAAGACGAGACAGAGTTGATCTGGGGGTCCATTTTGAGCTCGGAGTCCAGGATGGTTCCCAGGTTGCGTGCGTGGTCCGTGGAGGTTGGCGGGTTTCCGAGGGCGGGGGGCCACCAGGTGTCGCTCCAGGCGTCGGGCTTTGGGCCCATGATGAGTACTTCTGTTTTGTTGGTGTTTAGTTGTAGGCAGCTTTTTTTCATCCATTTGGCGACGGCTTTCATGCCTTCTCGAAATTTGCGTCTGGCGGTGTTGGGCTCGTTGGATAGGGAGAGGATGAGCTGGGTGTCGTCTGCGTATGACACGATGTTGAGTCCGTAGGTTCTGACGATGGGGGCGAGTGGAGCCATGTAGACATTGAAGAGCGTCAGGCTGAGGGAGGAGCCCTGGGGGACTCCGCAGGTGGTATGTGTGGGGTCCGAGAGGAAAGGGGGGAGTCTGAGCCGCTGCGTCCTGCCGGAGAGGAAGGAGCGGATCCAGTCGAGGGCCTTGTCCTGGATTCCTGCGTCGTAGAGTCTGCGTATTAGGGCGCAGTGGGAGACTGTGTCGAACGCCGCTGATAGGTCGAGGAGGATGAGGGCTACTGTTTCTCCTTTGTCCAGTAGGGTGCGGATGTCGTCTGTTGCGGCGAGGAGGGCAGTTTCCGTACTGTGGTTTTTTCTGAAGCCGAATTGGGAGGAGTCGAGGATGTTGTGTTCTTCAATGAATGTGGCGAGTTGGCTGTTGATGGCTTTCTCGATGACGTTCGCTGGGAACGGGAGCAGGGAGATGGGTCTGTAGTTTTTGAGGTCGGTGGGGTCCGCTGAGGGTTTCTTTGGGAGGGGGATGACCTTGGCGTGTTTCCAGTCTTTGGGGAACGAGGCGGTCGCCAGGGAGCGGTTGATGGTGTGGCGGAGCATGGGTGCGATGGTGTCGGTGGCTCTGTTGAAGATGTGGTGGGGGCAGGGGTCCATGGGGGCCCCTGAGTGGATTGACTTCATTGTCTTCAGTGTGTCTTCGGTGGTGAGGGCTGTCCAGTAGTCAATCGCTGGTTTCCGGGTGTCGGGGGTTGTTGGTGAGGGTTCAGTGTGTTGGTTGTCTTCGTCAAAGTTGTCGTAGATGCTCTTGATTTTGTGGTGAAAAAGGTGCTGAGTTTGTCGCAGAGGTCTTGTGAGGGAGGGATGTCGGTAGACTCGCTAGTGGGTTGGGCGAACTCCTTGATGATGCTGAAGAGTTCCTTGCTGTTTTGCGCGTGGGTGGAGATTCTGTCTTCAATCGCTTTTTTCCTCGTTTCTCTGATGAGTTGATGTTGGGCGTTGGTGGCGGCTCTGAAGTTGTTGTGGGCTTCTGTGTATTAGAGTAGACATAAAATTGCCCTGTTGTAGAAGTGGGAGCATTGTTGAAGTGTCACCATGTGGAAATGCTCCGAAAGTATGTAGAGGTTTAGTTCTCTGATGTCTAGAATAGGTCTCAAGGAGACATCCTTTTTGGGGATGAGAAAGTACAGGGAGTACACGCCTGTCCCTTGATGTTGTAACAGCACAAGTTCTATGGCTCCTTTGGACAGGAGCGATTGGACCTCTTGCTGAAGTAGATGTAAATGTTCTGGTGACATTTTGTGAGAACGTGGTGGAATGTTTGGAGGATTGTTGGTAAGCTCCTGGCAATAAACATGTTGGATAATTCCTAACACCCATTTGTCTGTGGTGATAGATTGCCAAATGGGGAGGAATTGTAGAAGACGTCCCCCGACAGGTGTTAAATGATCGGGGGGAAGTGTAGGCAAGTCACTGTTTGTTGGGGGAGGAGGAATTACGTGGTGTGGAACCCCTGCCTCGACCTTTGCTGTTGTTGCCTCTGTATCCTCCTCTAAAGAATCCCCTTATTGAGGAGGATTGATTGTTGCCTTTGTAGGTGGTGGCAGTATTGTCTGAGGACATGGTTTTCGACCCTCCACAGTAGAAGGAGCGACGAAAGGAGCCGCGATTAGAGGGAGACTGTCTTTTTTCATTTTTCTAATGATTTATCAACTTCGGGGCCGAAGAGATGTTCCTTGTCAAAGGGAGTATTTAAAATAGACTGTTGGACTTCGGGTTTGAAACCTGAAATCCTTAACCATGCATGTATCCTTAATAACACACTAGTGTTGATCTCTCTAGCTGCGGTGTCTGCAGCATCTAAAGCGCATCTAATTGAGGAATCGGATATCAGTTTCCCTTCCTGGACTAAATCCTGGGCTTTTGATTTGTATTCATCTGGGAGGGGTTGTAGCAATTGCTCCATTTTGTCCCAGTGTGCCCTACATACCTGGCTAGCAGGGCCTGGGTGTTGGCAATGCGCCAATGAGTTGATGCTTGGGCGGCTACTCTTTTACTGGAGGCGTCTAATAGTTGACTCTTTGTCTGGAGGGGGAGCATTCCCTTTAGTCTGTGAATTGGCCCGTTTACGGGCATTAGAGACCACCAAAGAGTCTAGTGGCAACTGCCCTTTCTTAAAGAATGAATTTGAGGGAGCAGGCTTATATTTTTTATCAACTCTGGGGGTGAGAATGTGAGCACGCACTGGATCTTTAAAGATATCATCGGCATGTCTCATCATGCCTTTAAGCATAGGTAGAGTGTGGCTAGCCCTTTGTGTGCCACTGAGCGTTTCAAATAGGAAATCTTCCTCTAGAGATTCCTTGTGTAGCTGTACCCCATGATATTCCGCAGCTCTAGCAAGTAATTCTAAATATCCTACATTGTCGTCAGAAAGGGAAGGCTTTGCAGGGTAAAGATCTGGGTCGGTATCTGTAGGTGAATCCGTGTTATAATCTTTCCAGGGGTCTATTGGTAAAATATTGTCCCCCCCCCATCTCCATCATTATCATCAGGTGGTGGTGGTGGAGAGCGAGTTGGTGTAATCAGCAAATGCTGCAAGGGTGGAGAAGTTGGTGGAGGGAAACGTGGTGGAGGAGGAGGAGGGGAGGGGTTAGTACCTACATTCTTCCTCTTCAAAGGAATATGGTAAAGAGTGTCCTCTGACTCAGGTTTGCGTTTTGGAGGTGGTTTAGTGAAAACACGTCCTGTATCTGGGTTTATTTAAAGTTCCTTCTGTTTTGGGTCCGATTTGGGTGTTGGGGTGTCAAAAATTGGGTCCTGCAGCTTTGGAGGACCAGTTTTAGGTTTCAGCACCGAGGATTTTGGCGCCGAGGTGGAATCTGTTTATGGCGCGGAAGGTTTCGGTGCCAAAGGAGCTTTGGATTTTGGTGTCAATGATTTCGGCTCTGAAGCGGTCTTCGGCTTCAAGCCAGAAGCTTTCGGCTCGGTGCCAGACTTTGGCTGACTCGATCCCGAGCCAGAAGGCTTAGTGCCCTGTTTCGGTGCCGAGCCGGAGGGCGGGGCATCTGAAACATCTTCTCGGTGCCGACCGTGGCCCGAAGGCGGGGTTGGGACCGGAGCCTTTTGTTTTGGCTGAATTGGAGTTTGGGTCAAGGGGCGCTCGGTACTCACGGGACGTTGACCTTGTGGCAAGTCTTCTTCCATCTCAGAGTCCGATTCCGGAATGGACACAAGTTCCTCTTGTTCTTCCTCGGCCCCCTGAGCGTCGAATTCATGCTCGGATTCTTTGCTGAAGATGTCCAGCGTGTATTCGACGTTTTGACTCTGCATCTCGCGACGTCGAGCCCAACGATCACGGAGCATTTTCTTCGATCGGAACAATCTGCACGCGTCACAGTCCTGTTCATTGTGCTCCGGAGATAAGCACAAGTTGCACACTTTGTGTGAGTCGGTGCACGGATACTTGGCGTGGCACCGAGGGCAGAATTTGAATGGAGTCCGTTCCGTCAACTGCGAAGTGGACTAACGCGGTTAGGCCAGACAACCTTCCCGAAGATGTCTGGTCGAAATAGAGATTTTCCTCGATGTATACGATATGTGGAGAAGTGGGATACGGGTTCGAAACAATACGGACGCGGGTAGAGTGGATTGCGCACCGAGGGGAACCTGAAAAAACGGTTTTCGAACCGGAGCGCAGCAATACACGTCCGAACCCAATGGCTGAAAAAAATAATCTAACAATGGATTAGATTGCCATGTTCACTATCACCGAAAGGAGGAGTCACCTTACCTCGTGACTGGAAAGACTTCTTTGAAGAAAAACAACTTGCAAACATCTGGACCCAACACTAGATGGCAGGAGTATGCAAAGCATGTGATCTACAGCTCACATGCCTCGAACTTATATTTTCGAAGTTACTTATTAGGTGTGAGCTGCTGGGTTTTTAGGGGTATAGAGTGGGAAATTAATAAAGTAACAATAAAAAAATAATGTATAATTAATTAAATAGTAATGTAAATTGTGTGATAATGTTATTTTTTAAGTTATATATTATATTATTTCAAGTGTGGGCTGCTAGGTTTGTGGAGGTATAGTGTGGAAAGTTAATTAAGTAATAAATAATAATTCTTTTGACTTGATAATTCATTATTAAATTGTTTAATAATCATGTAAATTATTTTTTATTTTTATATAAATAATTTTTTTGTTTAATTAATAATTTTCATATTAAGAGTTTTATATTTGTTGTAAATTAATAGGGTCATTCAATATGTTATGTGTTTGAAATGAAGTGCTTTCCCTGTTTGGCTTCCTGCGTCGATTTTTAAGAGGCTTCAACAGATGGTAACGGGGTTTCTCTGGCTTTCTGGCAGGCGACGTGTAGCTTTACACACTCTGCTACGTCCATGGGGGAGGGAGGCCTAGCAGTTCCGGACTTCGAGTCTTATTACTTGGCGGCCCAGCTGCAATGGCTTACTCAAGCGGTGGCTCGGGAGTTCCGGGGAGTGGGAGACGCTGCTGGGGGGCGGATTCCTACCTACCTGTTATCCAGAATTATATTACAGCAGCCGCTCCGCCTTAAGGAGCTCCCTGAGGAAGCGCAGACTTTTCGGTTGTGTTGGAATAGGAGCCAACAAAGGGCGCAGAGTTCCTGCCCGTACGCTCCTGAGCTCCCATTGCTAATGTGTCAGCAATTGCCTCATGGGGGCAATTGGTCGGCGTTAGCGGGGTGGTGTGATTTGGGATTGAGAGCAGTGGGAGATTTGTATGAAGACAATGTTCTGATGCCTTTTGAGGCCCTTCGTGAGCGCTTTGATCTCCCTCGTGGAGACTACCTGCTGCATGCAGCCTTGGTATCTGCCATTCAGCGGCGATGGAAAGAGGGGCTCTCTGAGCCAAAGACGTCAATGGCTTGCCAGTACGTGGTGCTGGCGGCTGGTACCATCAAAGCTGTTACTTGTTTATATCGCCGGATGATCTATGAAAAGTTGCCCCCCCTGCTGGGATTGAAGCAGAAATGGGAGGAGGACTTTGAAGGGGAAATTCCTGAACAAGTGTGGGCTGAATTGCTTGAGCGACCATGGAAATGTTCTAGGAACTCCCGATTTCAGCAGATACAATTTTTTATTTTTCACAGAGCTTATCTCACCCCAGTTAAAATTAAACAATACTTTAAAACACTCACAGCACTCTGCCCGCGCTGCAATAGAGAGGGAGCGGATTTCTGCCATATGGTGTGGGGTTGCCCCCGGATCGTGCCTTACTGGCGGGAGGTGTTGACACTACTTTGTGATGTTACAGAGAGGGATATTGAATTTGGTATGGGTCCATGTTTACTACATTGGTTTCCCCATACTTCTAAGACAAAAATAACTAGCAAATTCTTAGACCTGGGTCTCGTGCTGGCCAAGAGGGAAATTACTGCACATTGGAAGTCTCAGCGGGGGCCGAGTTTACAACGGTGGAGGGCTGAATTTATCCGGTGGGCAGAGTGTGAAGCGGTTCTCCGACTACAGGTGGCTAGTCGAGCTCATAACGACAAGGCAATGGACTCTGCCCGTGCCTGGGGAGCCCTAACAGATCTGCTCAAACCCACGGACTCCGATACTGACGTGGAATCCTTGGTCAGTGACTTGCACGACCTGCCCTCATCACTATCTGTTTAGTATGGTTTGGGGGAGTGGGTGATGCCACTATTAGTCTATTAACTGTGCTAGGTTGTGAACGTTTGATGCGCACCTTCAGTTACATGATTATTGTATTGTGGACACTGCTCTGATTGCCCTGGTATATTTCAAGCCATCAAGTCATGCCGGGGGGGTTGTGGGAGGGGGTTGGTGGGAGGGAGGATGGGTTGTTGTTTGTTGTAGGGTTTTTGATTTCGTTTTCCTTTCTTTTCTGACCACCTGAGCTTCCGAAATCTGTCTCTGTTATTGCCCTTTGCCACGATGTGCCTTGATATAGCTTTGCGAATGTGGGCCTTGCTGGTGGAACACTGACCTGTTTGCCGATATGTTAGTGGGCACTTACAATTGTATCCGTGGACTGACGGAGAGTCCTGTATAGGGAGCCATGTGCATTGGGGACGTTATATGCGAGCGGAAGCTCATGTCTGAACTGCTTTTGATTGGTACATGATGGAAATCAATAAACATATTTTACAAATTAAATGGGCATTGACTCCATTGTTAGATTGTTTTCCCGCAGAGGGTGAGAAGGGAGTTAGTAAAGGTAGAATAGATGTCCATGCGTATGTATATAAAGTAAGAAAACTGCAACAGGTATAGGTACCCGGGAGGCGGGTGGGCGCATGTGAATCTACAGCTCTACATGCCAAGAACAGATGCTTACTGGGTAAGTAACATCATCCGTTCGAGTCATGTGAGCTGTAGATCACATGCTTTGCATAGACTATACAGCAGTAAACTCCCAAAGTGGTGGCTAACCTATAGCTGTTGCAGTTGTTTGAAAAAGTGTTTTAAGTACTGCCTGGCATTCATTAGCTTGTTGCCAAGCTAACACATCTACACAATAGTGTTTGGTGAATGTGTGCGGTGTAGACCATGTTGCTGCCTTACAGATGTCAGCTAGGGGAATATTCCCTAAGAAGGCCATAGTAGCCCCTATCTTGCGGGTGGAATGCGCTCTAGGGGGTATTGTCAAAGTTCTTTTCGCTTTCACTTAACATGTTTGGATACATTTTACGATCCATCTTGCAATGCCTGATTTAGATATAGCATTGCCTTTGTGTGGTGGCGAAAAAGCAACAAAGAGCTGTTTTGTCTTACGAAAATCTTTTGTTCTTTCTACAATATATTAGAGCTCTTCTAACATCTAGTGTGTGTAGAGCCCATTCTGCTACAGAATCAGGTTGAGGAAAGAATACGGGTAACTCAAATGATTGATTGATGTGAAAAGCAGAAATCACTTTAGGAAGAAATTTGGGATTGGTTTGAAAAACCACTTTGTCTTTGTGAAGTTGAAAGAAAGGCTCTTGTATAGTTAGTGCCTCGAGTTCACCAACTCTCCTTAAGGAAGTGATTACAATAAGAAAGCAACCTTCCATGAAAGAAATTGTAGTTGACACTTGTGCATTGGTTCAAAGGGTGGACCAATTAGCCTTGTAAGGACTATGTTCAAGTTCCAAACTGATGCAGGTGGAGCTCTTGGTGGTATTACTCTTTTTAGTCCTCCATAAAGGCCTTTATTAATGGTACTCTGAATAGAGATAAGTGTTGTCTGTTTTGTAAGTATGCAGCTACTGTTGCTAAATGCAATCGAATGGACGTGTAGGCTAATCCAGATTGCTGTAAGTGTAGGAGATAACAGATGATGTTTTGCACTGAAGCATCAAGGGGATTGACATTGTTACTGTTACAGTATATAGCGAATCGTTTCCACTTCGCTGCATAACATGCCCTAGTAGTAGGTTTCCTAGCCTCTTTTAGGCTATTCATACAGTCTGGTGGCAATTGTAAATAACCAAACTCCATGACTTCAAGAGCCAAATCGCTAGGTTGAGTTCCTTGGGATGTGGATTCCTGATTTCTCCATGGCTCTGAGTGAGGCTCTGGAGTTGCGATGCAGCTTTTGGTTTGGAACTACTGAGAGCTCTAGCAGGGTGGTGAACCGAGGTTGACGTGCCCATGTGGGAGCTATGAGAATGAGTTTGAGGGATGATTGCCTGAGCTTCCGAACTACTTGCGGAATGAGTGGGAGAGGCGGAAAAGCATAGGCAAATATCCCTGACCAGTTCATCCATAGGGCATTGCCTTTGGAGAGCGGGTGTGGGAACCTGGAGGCGAAGCCGTGGCATTTTGCATTTTGAGCTATGGTGAACAGATCTATGTGAGGAAATCCCCATTCCTGAAAGTAGGGTAGAAGAATCTAGGGATGAAGTTCCCACTCGTGGATTTGCTGTTTTTGCCTGCTGAGAAGGTCTGCAATCTGATTGTTTACTCCTGGAAGATGTTCTGCTAGGAGATACATTTTGTGAGACCCATTTCCAAATGGCTTGTGCTAGGTGTGACAGTTGGAGAGAGTGTCCCCTCCTGTTTTTCTATATATTACATAGCTGTCATGTTGTCTGTGCGGACTAGGACAGTTTTGCCTATTAGGTGAGTTTGGAAGGCTTTGAGTGCTAGAAACACTGCTAGTAGCTCTAGGTGATTTATATGGAGGCTCTTGTACTTTAGACTCCACAATCCTTGGATTGTGTGAGTCTGTAGGTGAGCACCCCAACCAGTGAGAGATGCGTCTGCTGTTAGCACTGTCTGTGGAACAGGGTCGAGAAAGGGCTGCCCTTTGGATACATTTTGTGGATTCCACCACTGCAGAGAGCGAAGGGTGCGGCCATCTACCAACACTAGATTGGTCAACTGACCCTGCGACTGGTTCCACTGACTTGCTAAGCATTCTTGAAGGGGACGCATGTGAAGTCTTGCGTGGGGAACAATTATAATGCAAGACGCCATCATCCCTAGCAGTTGCATGAATACTTTTGCTGGTAATGATTGGTTGGGCTGAAATTGAGTGAGAAGGGACTGAATCCTGTGAATCCTGCTGTATTGGGAGAGGCTAGAGCTTTCTGAGCATCTATCGTGGCTCCCAGGTAAATTTGTGTGTTGGAAGGCTCTAGATGAGACTTCAACGCATTTACTGTAAACCCTAGTTGGTGAAGTAATTGAATAGTGATTTGAGTGTGTTGGAGACAAATTTGGTAAGTGCTGGCTTTGATGAGCCAGTCGTCCAGGTATGGGAAGACATGGATGTGTTGTCTTCTCAGATGTGCTGCGACTACTGCCAGACATTTGGTAAACACCCTGGGAGCAGTGGTGACCCCAAAAGGTAGTACTTTGAATTGGTAATGATGACCTGCTATCATGAATCTGAGGTATTTGCAATGAGCAGGGTGAAGTGGAATGTGGAAATATGCGTCTTTCAAGTCAATCAATCAATCAGGGGTTTGTTAAAGAGCGACAACTCACCCGTAAGGGTCTCAAGGCCTTAGGGTGGGGGGGTGCAGGTTCCATCCATTAAGGAGGGGGTCTGTCGAAGAGCCAGGTTTTGAGGTTTCTTGCGAAGATGGGGAGCGATGTTGTCTGTCTGAGGTGGAGCGGAAGGGCGTTCCATGCTTTGGCCGCGAGGAAGGAGAAGGAGCGGCCTCCCGATCTGGTCTTTCTGGTGCGGGGGACCACGCGTATGAGAGCTGGGCTGATCGTAAGGTCCTTTGGGGTGCGTGGAATTTGAGTCGGCTGTTCAGGTATGCTGGTCCGGTGCCGTGGAGGGCCTTGTGTGCGTGGGTGAGCATCTTGAAGGTGATTCTCGCCTCGACAGAGAGCCAGTGGTGTGTGCGCAGGTGCTGGGAGATGTGGCAGTGTTTTGGCAGGTTGAGGACCAGTCTTGCGGCGGCGTTCTGGATGTTCTGTAGCTTGCGGGTGAGGTTTTTGTTTATTCCGGCGTAGAGTGCGTTGCCGTAGTCGAGTCTGCTGGTGACCAGGGCGTGAGTGACGGTCTTTCGGTGTTCGAGGGGATCCATTTGAAGGTCTTACGAAGGAGGTGGAGGGTGTGGAAGCAGGAAGACGAGACAGAGTTGATCTGGCGGTCCATTTTGAGCTCGGAGTCCAGGATGGTTCCCAGGTTGCGTGCGTGGTCCGTGGGGGTTGGCGGGTTTCGGAGGGCGGGGGGCCACCAGGTGTCGCTCCAGGCATCTGGGTTTGGGCCCATGATGAGTACTTCTGTTTTGTTGGTGTTTAGTTGTAGGCAGCTGTTTTTCATCCAGTTGGCGACGGCTTTCATGCCTTCTCGAAAGTTGCGTCTGGCGGTGTTGGGCTCGTTGGATAGGGAGAGGATGAGCTGGGTGTCGTCTGCGTATGACACGATGTTGAGTCCGTAGGTTTTGACGATGGGGGCGAGTGGAGCCATGTAGACATTGAAGAGCGTCGGGCTGAGGGAGGTGCCCTGGGGGACTCCGCAGGTGGTATGTGTGGGGTCCGAGAGGAAAGGGGGGAGTCTGACCCGCTGCGTCCTGCCGGAGAGGAAGGAGCGGATCCAGTCGAGGGCCTTGTCCTGGATTCCTGCGTCGTAGAGTCTGCGTATTAGGGTGCGGTGGGAGACTGTGTCGAACGCCGCTGATAGGTCGAGGAGGATGAGGGCTACTGTTTCTCCTTTGTCCAGTGGGTGCGGATGTCGTCTGTTGCGGCGAGGAGGGCAGTTTCCGTACTGTGGTTTTTTCTGAAGCCGAATTGGGAGGAGTCGAGGATGTTGTGTTCTTCAATGAATGTGGCGAGTTGGCTGTTGATGGCTTTCTCGATGACTTTCGCTGGGAACGGGAGCAGGGAGATGGGTCTGTAGTTTTTGAGGTCGGTGGGGTCCGCTGAGGGTTTCTTTGGGAGGGGGATGACCTCGGCGTGTTTCCAGTCTTCGGGGAACGAGGCGGTCGCCAGGGAGCGGTTGATGGTGTGGCGGAGCATGGGTGCGATGGTGTCGGTGGCTCTGTTGAAGATGTGGTGGGGGCAGGGGTCCATGGGGGCCCCTGAGTGGATTGACTTCATTGTCTTCAGTGTGTCTTCGGTGGTGAGGGCTGTCCAGTAGTCAATCGCTGGTTTCCGGGTGTCGGGGGTTATTGGTGAGGGTTCAGTGTGTTGGTTGTCTTCGTCAAAGTTGTCGTAGATGCTCTTGATTTTGTGGTGGAAAAAGGTGCTGAGTTTGTCGCAGAGGTCTTGTGAGGGAGGGATGTCGGTAGACTCGCTAGTGGGTTGGGCGAACTCCTTGATGATGCTGAAGAGTTCCTTGCTGTTGTGCGCGTGGGTGGAGATTCTGTCTTCAATCGCTTTTTTCCTCGTTTCTCTGATGAGTTGATGTTGGGCGTTGGTGGCAGCTCTGAAGTTGTTGTGGGCTTCTGTGTATTAGAGTAGACATAAAATTGCCCTGTTGTAGAAGTGGGAGCATTGTTGAAGTGTCACCATGTGGAAATGCTCCGAAAGTATGTAGAGGTTTAGTTCTCTGATGTCTAGAATAGGTCTCAAGGAGACGTCCTTTTTGGGGATGAGAAAGTACAGGGAGTACACGCCTGTCCCTTGATGTTGTAACAGCACAAGTTCTATGGCTCCTTTGGACAGGAGCGATTGGACCTCTTGCTGAAGTAGATGTAAATGTTCTGGTGACATTTTGTGAGAACGTGGTGGAATGTTTGGAGGATTGTTGGTAAGCTCCTGGCAATAAACATGTTGGATAATTCCTAACACCCATTTGTCTGTGGTGATAGATTGCCAAATGGGGAGGAATTGTAGAAGACGTCCCCCGACAGGTGTTAAATGATCGGGGGGAAGTGTAGGCAAGTCACTGTTTGTTGGGGGAGGAGGAATTACGTGGTGTGGAACCCCTGCCTCGACCCTTGCTGTTGTTGCCTCTGTATCCTCCTCTAAAGAATCCCCTTGGTGAGGAGGATTGATTGTTGCCTTTGTAGGTGGTGGCAGTATTGTCTGAGGACATGGTTTTCGACCCTCCA
Organism: Calotriton arnoldi; assembly: GCA_963921515.1. Classification (NCBI taxonomy): domain Eukaryota; kingdom Metazoa; phylum Chordata; class Amphibia; order Caudata; family Salamandridae; genus Calotriton; species Calotriton arnoldi. The sequence continues at coordinate 662,161 of CAWUFW010009484.1, forward strand.
CAGTAGAAGGAGCGACGAAAGGAGCCGCGATTAGAGGGAGACTGTCTTTTTTCATTTTTTCTAATGATTTATCAACTTCGGGGCCGAAGAGATGTTCCTTGTCAAAGGGAGTATTTAAAATAGACTGTTGGACTTCGGGTTTGAAACCTGAAATCCTTAACCATGCATGTATCCTTAATAACACACTAGTGTTGATCTCTCTAGCTGCGGTGTCTGCAGCATCTAAAGCGCATCTAATTGAGGAATCGGATATCAGCTTCCCTTCCTGGACTAAATCCTGGGCTTTTGATTTGTATTCATCTGGGAGGGGTTGTAGCAATTGCTCCATTTTGTCCCAGTGTGCCCTACATACCTGGCTAGCAGGGCATGGGTGTTGGCAATGCGCCAATGATTTGATGCTTGGGCGGCTACTCTTTTACTGGAGGCGTCTAATAGTTGACTCTTTGTCTGGAGGGGGAGCATTCCCTTTAGTCTGTGAATTGGCCCATTTACGGGCATTAGAGACCACCAAAGAGTCTAGTGGCAACTGCCCTTTCTTAAAGAATGAATTTGAGGGAGCAGGCTTATATTTTTTATCAACTCTGGGGGTGAGAATGTGAGCACGCACTGGATCTTTAAAGATATCATCGGCATGTCTCATCATGCCTTTAAGCATAGGTAGAGTGTGGCTAGCCCTTTGTGTGCCACTGAGCGTTTCAAATAGGAAATCTTCCTCTAGAGATTCCTTGTGTAGCTGTACCCCATGATATTCCGCAGCTCTAGCAAGTAATTCTAAATATCCTACATTGTCGTCAGGAAGGGAAGGCTTTGCAGGGTAAAGATCTGGGTCGGTATCTGTAGGTGAATCCGTGTTATAATCTTTCCAGGGGTCTATTGGTAAAATATTGTCCCCCCCCATCTCCATCATTATCATCAGGTGGTGGTGGTGGAGAGCGAGTTGGTGTAATCAGCAAATGCTGCAAGGGTGGAGAAGTTGGTGGAGGGAAACGTGGTGGAGGAGGAGGAGGGGAGGGGTTAGTACCTACATTCTTCCTCTTCAAAGGAATATGGTAAAGAGTGTCCTCTGACTCAGGTTTGCATTTTGGAGGTGGTTTAGTGAAAACACGTCCTGTATCTGGGTTTATTTAAAGTTCCTTCTGTTTTGGGTCCGATTTGGGTGTTGGGGGTGTCAAAAATTGGGTCCTGCAGCTTTGGAGGACCAGTTTTAGGTTTCAGCACCGATGATTTTGGCGCCGAGGTGGAATCTGTTTATGGCGCGGAAGGTTTCGTTGCCGAAGGAGGTTTGGATTTTGGTGTCAATGATTTCGGCTCTGAAGCGGTCTTCGGCTTCAAGCCAGAAGCTTTCGGCTCGGTGCCAGACTTTGGCTGACTCGATCCCGAGCCAGAAGGCTTAGTGCCCTGTTTCGGTGCCGAGCCGGAGGGCGGGGCATCTGAAACATCTTCTCGGTGCCGACCGTGGCCCGAAGGCGGGGTTGGGACCGGAGCCTTTTGTTTTGGCTGAATTGGAGTTTGGGTCAAGGGGCGCTCGGTACTCACGGGACGTTGACCTTGTGGCAAGTCTTCTTCCATCTCAGAGTCCGATTCCGGAATGGACACAAGTTCCTCTTGTTCTTCCTCGGCCCCCTGAGCGTCGAATTCATGCTCGGATTCTTTGCTGAAGATGTCCAGCGTGTATTCGACGTTTTGACTCTGCATCTCGCGACGTCGAGCCCAACGATCACGGAGCATTTTCTTCGATCGGAACAATCTGCACACGTCACAGTCCTGTTCATTGTGCTCCGGAGATAAGCACAAGTTGCACACTTTGTGTGAGTCGGTGCACGGATACTTGGCGTGGCACCGAGGGCAGAATTTGAATGGAGTCCGTTCCGTCAACTGCAAAGTGGACCAACGCGGTTAGGCCAGACGGCCTTCCCGAAGATGTCTGGTCGAAATAGAGATTTTCCTCGATGTATACGATATGTGGAGAAGTGGGATACGGGTTCGAAACAATACTTACGCGGGGTAGAGTGGATTGCGCACCGAGGGGAACCTGAAAAAACGGTTTTCGAACCGGAGCGCAGCAATACACGTCCGAACCCAATGGCGGAAAAAATAATCTAACAATGGATTCGATGGCCATGTTCACTATCACCGAAAGGAGGAGTCACCTTACCTCGTGACTGGAAAGACTTCTTCGAAGAAAAACGACTTGCAAATATCCGGACCCAACACTAGATGGCAGGAGTATGCAAAGCATGTGATCTACAGCTCACATGCCTCGAACTTATATTTTCGAAGTTACTTATTAGGTGTGAGCTGCTGGGTTTTTAGGGGTATAGGGTGGGAAATTAATAAAGTAACAATAAAAAAATAATGTATAATTAATTAAATAGTAATGTAAATTGTGTGATAATGTTATTTTTTAAGTTATATATTATATTATTTCAAGTGTGGGCTGCTAGGTTTGTGGAGGTATAGTGTGGAAAGTTAATTAAGTAATAAATAATAATTCTTTTGACTTGATAATTCATTATTAAATTGTTTAATAATCATGTAAATTGTTTTTTATATAAATAATTTTTTTGTTTAATTAATAATTTTCATATTAAGAGTTTTATATTTGTTGTAAATTAATAGGGTCATTCAATATGTTATGTGTTTGAAATGAAGTGCTTTCCCTACTGTTGCACAGACTGGAGTGGGAATAGTACATTTAACCCTCCAAAGTCCAAGGTTTTCCCTACTGCTGCACAGACTGGAGTGTGTATAGTGAGAGTTATCTCAAGTAACTATAACTTGTGCCCTAAGGTAACTATAACTCGCACCCAAGCCATGCCCTGCTAATTACCCAACACAACATCCTCGACTCCTCCCAATCCGGCTTCAGAAAAAACCACAGTACGGAAACCACCCTCCTCGCCGCAACAGACGACATCCGCACCCTACTGGACAAAGGAGAAACAGTAGCCCTCATCCTCCTCGACCTATCAGCGGCGTGCGACACAGTCTCCCACCGCACCCTAATATGCAGACTTTACGACGCAGGAATCCAGGACAAGGCCCTCGACTGGATCTGCTCCTTCCTCTCCGGCAGGATGCAGCGGGTCAGACTCCCCCCTTTCCTCTCGGACCTCACACCTACCACCTGCGGAGTACCCCAGGGCTCCTCCCTCTGCCCGACGCTCTTCAACGTCTACATGGCTCCACTTGCCCCCATTGTCAGAACCTACGGACTCAACATCGTGTCATACGCAGACGACACCCAGCTCATCCTCTCCCTATCCAACGAGCCCAACACCGCCAGACGCAACTTTCGAGAAGGCATGGAAGCCGTCGCCAAATGGATGAAAAACAGCTGCTTACAACTAAACACCAACAAAACAGAAGTACCCATCATGGGCCCAAACCCCGACGCCTGGAGCGACACCTGGTGGCCCCCCGCCCTCGGAAACCCGCCAACCCCCACAGACCACGCACGCAACCTGGGAATCATCCTGGACTCCGAGCTCAAAATGGACCGCCAGATCAACTCTGTCTCGTCTTCCTGCTTCCACACCCTCCGCCTCCTTCGTAAGACCTTCAAATGGATCCCCTCGACCACCGAAAGACAGTCACTCACGCCCTGGTCACCAGCAGACTCGACTATGGCAACGCACTCTACGCCGGAATAAACAAAAACCTCATCCGCAAGCTACAGAACATCCAGAACGCCGCCGCAAGACTGGTCCTCAACCTGCCAAAACACTGCCACATCTCCCAGCACCTGCGCACACTCCACAGGCTCCCCGTCGAGGCGAGAATCACCTTTAAGATGCTCACCCACGCACACAAGGCCCTCCACAGCACCGGACCAGCATACCCGAACAGCCGACTCAAATTCCACGCACCCCAAAGGACCCTACGATCAGCCCAGCTCTCCTACGCCGTGGTCCCCCGCACCAGAAAGACCAGATCGGGAGGCCACTCCTTCTCCTTCCTCGCAGCCAAAGCATGGAACGCCCTTCCGCTCCACCTCAGACAGACAACATCGCTCCCCATCTTCGCAAGAAACCTCACAACCTGGCTCTTCGACAGACCCCCTCCTTGATGGAATGGAACCTGCACCCCCCCCCACCCCTAGCGCCTTGAGACCCTTACGGGTGATTAGTCGCGCTTTAACAAACTCCTGATTGATTGATTGATTGACTCATGACATGTTTTAGGACATCATTGGTAATATCACTGCAACGTTTTGCTGTAAAATTATTGATGAGAAAACTGTGCATGGTGGGGCACGAGTTATAGTTACCTCAGGGTATGTGTTATAGTTGAGATAACTAACTATTCCTGCTGAACTTCTATGGTTTTGTGTGTGTAACATCTGATCGTAACTATAACATTCCTGCAACCTTAGTTATTTAGGTGAATATATGCTACTATAAAAAGCATATATGTTTTTTATTGTAGTAAATGAAAAAAATAACCCCAAAAAATGTAATATAATGTAAGATATATATTTTAATAATAGTGTTACATTATATATATATATATATATATATATATATATATATATATACATACACATATACACACATATACATGTGTTTATATAAGAACATATTTATATATAGAATTAAATATTATTTAAATTCACTTAATTTATATTACATTATTGTTTTATGGTAACATATTTAAGATTTACTATTTTAAACTATATATATCTTAATAGACAATATCTTTGTATGTTTTTTAACAATATTCGTGTGAAACGATATTTTTTTGTCAATATTTTTGTACTTGCCATCAGAAGTACAGGGAAACAATATTTTTTTAATCAATATTTTTTACACTATGGGGCTCATTATGATGTCGGGCAGAATCACTTCCACCCGACAACGATTGTCATGGGTCCCATATTTTGACACTATTTTAAATGCCAAACCTACATTAAGTGGGACAAATGTCTTCTTACGGTTTTGATAAACCTCTGTGTTCCATGCTATTTAAGAATTCTTGCAATATTGTTGCAATAGATGTTGCAGTATTTTTTATTTCTCTTATAGTTTGACAAAGCTCTTCAAAAGCTCGTTCTCGATACAATTAACTAGGAAGATTTTATCTACACAACAGATTTAGTCATGCTTAGACATTCTCGAAGGAATATTCAAAAGTAAGCTATTGTCATTGATTTTTACTCACCATATCTTCTTAAATCTTCTTTATTTTCTCCTTCTGGTTGGTGATTGGTTTTTTAGCATTTTTGGAGGTAGTGGTTTCAACTCCATTCACAGTCCATTTTCTGGGTCGGTGTGTTCATCCCTCAGTATCGCCTGAGGGTTGTGGTTTTAATTTCACTGCCCATTTTGGATTAAGCTCTCACAGGACACTTTACGGTTTCCTTTTCTTCTTTGTTCACGGGTGTCATTTTCTTCTCTTAGTTTTAACTTTCATTGATATATATATTGATTGATTATTTCGTCAATACAGGGGTCATATAACAGTTCATTTGATCGTCCTGAAGATGGTCTAACGGATTTAACACCTACAAGACCGAAACGTCGACAACTGCATCTATTTCCTCTTGGATTGGTTTTCGTTGGAAAGTGGCTTCTGTTTTGTTCAGATTCACTGTTCTATTAATGTATTTATGTTTGGAATAGATGACTGCTGTTGCAAAGTCATCCTGTGCCCTGGGCACCCCCCAACTTTTTGCTGACTGATACTGGTGGTAACTGACTTTGACTGACCCTGGGCTCTGCCTAACCAGGCCCAGGGCCAGTGCTATGCTGAAAGAGACACATTAGAATACAGTTAAAACACGTACATACACTAGGGTACACAATGGTATGGTGGGGTACCCCTGTGATTGGCATGGCCTACCCTATAAGCCCCCAGTATATAATAGGGCAGGGGGATTGAAACTACCTAAAAGTCCCTAGTACCCTAGGGCATGGCAGTTTAAAGGCCAGCAGCTCTTTTTGCACTTGCATGTGTGCACTGCTGAAGCCTGAGTTCAGTTTAAAAGCAGCCCTGGGTACCAGGACTGCTTTTAAAAAGTAAATTGTGCCCAAACTCGACTTTGGTGTTTGGGGCACTTAAAAATGGATAACCTACAATGTCATGGCATATTAGGGACCCCCAGGGTCTCCCCAAGGTGTCCCAGGGGTGGGGGGTCAGGTATCTATAAGGTAGACCCTTATAAAATGAGTTTTATATGCCCTGGGTTAAGTGAAATTTCACTCCCCACATTGTGGTAAAGTGCTGCCCAAATTCGACTTTGATGCTAGGAGCACTGTGAAGTGAGGATCTGCAATATTTTTACAGATTCAGAACCCCTAAAGTCTCCCCTAGTTGTCCCATGGGGTGGGGGGCCTGTAGATATAAGCAAAGTACTTATAAAATATGTTTTTGTAAGTCCTGGTGCTGGAATAATGGCCCAAGTCATTTTTCCCATTGCAAATCCCCTGTTACATAGGATAACATGGTAGAAAGTTATTAACTAATAACTCTTGATAGGAGAGGGCTAGAAGTGCCATTCAAAGACTTCCCTGAATGGTATTAATAAATGCAACAATATGATATTGTTGACATTCTCCTAAAGTGTACATACAAGAAGTTATAAGACTTTCTTGTTTGTAAGTCCAGATTCAGCCTTCCAGTGGTCTGCCCTGATTGGTCAGAGTTAAGTGGATTAGCCAGGCTGCCTTGAAGAGGTGATAAAGAGCCCCTGGGGGTCAACCAGCTCTGCTGGCAGGGCAGTGTGCTGTTCCAAAGGAATGCCAGGCCAGGGGGAGGAGTCGTAAACTATGTTCTTCAAAGAGAAGAGCAGAGACCAGTGTCATTTACAACTCGGAACTTTCAACCTTAGGCAGATGGTAGGATTAAGGAAGGTATGAGCAGATGCAGGGGGGAGAGTCTAAGTAAATTAGCCATCCTAGGGGTGTGTTTAGCCAGCTCTTGCCTCCTTGCTGGAAAATCTGCCATTATGGATTTGGAAGATTTGATGCACTCTGGGACAAAATAATGCCACACTCTACAGGAAGTGGTCATATGTTTGAGGAGTTACCCTGCTCCCATTGGTCAGGAGTGACCTCCTGTCTGACCCAGAGAACATGGAATAAGTACCTGAGAGGGGCAGAGCCCTCCAGATCTGCTGCTTGAAACTTACTGAAGCAAGACATTGCCAAGCTGAGAAGTTTTGCTGTGCAAAGATTTCTAAGGCCTGACCTCTGAAGACTGCACCATCTGAAACTACAGCGCTGTGGATTATCTTGCTGAAAAGGAACTAAAGAGTGGACTCCCTGAAAGCTACAGGTTAAAAGAGCTCATCTGGAACATCACCAACTAAATCGGCACCTTAGAGAACTACCAGTGGATTTGTAAGGGTGACGTCCAAGTGGATTGTGGGAACTGAAGTCCTCAACTTTCAAGGACCATCTTGGAGCTTCCAGACCCTTGGAGTGAGTTTGAGACACTTTGGGACCCTTTGAGGAACTTCAGGAAGAAGTTCAAGAAGTTTGGAGAACTTTGGAGGAACTTTGAAAAAAAGCTCCATAGAGGGACCGACTCAACCTGGTCAGCCAAGCCGCCTGCCTTCAACCGCGAGCCGGCCAAGCCACCCAGGTTCGTCCCGCTAAAAGCTCCGTCGGTCCAACTTCCAGAGTTTGACCGGGACTAGAAGAAATCTAATGCCGGCGAACCCTCACCGGATCCGGCTACATGAAGAGCATCGAGAGACCCCGCGAGAAAAAGCTCCAGAAAAGTTTCTAAGTCCGCTCGTAGAAAAGGTGACCGGGAGCAACCGCGAGAGCCAAGCCGCCTGCCTTCCATCGCGTGTCGGCCTGGGCTCCTGGGTTGCCCCGCTGAAGCGCTAAAGAAAAAGTGTCTAAGTCCGCTCCAGGGAAGTTGACCGGGAGCGCGTTGAAAGGCAATCCCGACTGGCTGGGAGCTTCGAGGGACCTCGGGGAGAAAAGCTCCAGAAAAGTTTCTAAGTGTGAAGGTAGAAACTGAGACCGTGACCTGCCGCGAGCTGTAGCCGCCCAGGGCTCCATCACGGTCGGCCTGAAACTTTGACTTTGACCCGGTCTATCGCGAGCAGGTATCCCAATATGGTGCTATAATCTTCTAAGTGCTATATTTTGCTAAATCTTTGAAAATTTATATCTCCTGTTCCCTACATTGGATTTTTGTCATTTTGGTGTCATTGTAAAGATAAAAATATTTCCTATTTTTATAAATTGGTGTTGGGTTTTTATTATGTGTTGTGTCTTAATTATTTACTGAATTGGTGTTTTTAAATGCTTTACATACCTGTCTTTGAAGTTAAGCCTGCCTGCTCGCAGTCAAGCTACCAAGGGTTGAGCATAGGAATAATTTTCTAAGACCTATGCTGAATCCTACCATGTGTTAGTGGCCTTATTGCCAGTGGCAGACCTACATTTGCCCCTACCAATAAATCACTTTCCAACATTCGGTGGCAGCGGTGGGATGAGGACTTGTGTTTAAAAAGTACACCGTTCAGTGAATGAATTAAGATTATAAAAATCCTCTAAATTGCCTTAGAACAAAACTTTTGAGTTTGATTTTTGGAATTTGGACTAAACTGTTTTTAATCCATTGTTTTGATTTTTCCAAATTGTTCTAAGTCTGTTGTGCCTAGTTGTTGTGACCCAAAACTAGGGAACCATGGAGCTGGACCTAGCTAAACTGTCCCAGTTCAAGGTTGCTGAGCTTAGGGAACAGTGTAGGCTTAGGGGGCTGCCTGCTGCCAAGAAGATGAGGAAGGCAGGGTTACTTGAGTCCCTACAGGCCTGGGCCGGGGCAGCTGAGGAGAACCCAGGGGGGTGGGAGGATGTTCCCCCCAACCTCACCCAAGAGGGGGGTGAGGATGAGACCTCTTCCATTGTGACTAGTGTTCGCCAGGTGAATCAAGGTGGGGGTGGGAGTGGGGAAAGGTACCTTACTCAGGAACCACTACCGTCCCTTGCAGAGAGACAGCTTCAGGCTCAATTAGCTTTGATAGCTTTAGAGCAGGAGAAATTGGAATTGGCTCAGAGGAGATGGGAGAAGGAGGAGTTGAGAAGAAATGGTGGCAGTGAAAATGATGAAGATTTTGAGATGTCCAGGGGTGGTGCATTTGAACCTAAACTTCCCAAGGGTATAGTGCCCAAGTACACAGAGGGGGATGACATTGACAAGTGACTAGCAGCTTTTGAGAGGGCCCTTAGAATGAGTAGGGTCCACTCTAGGTATTGGGGTGCACTCCTGTGGGAGTTGATTCCAGTAGCTGGGAGGGATAGGCTCCTGACCCTGAAGGGAGAGGATGCAGAATCATACCAGCAGATGAAGGCATGCTTAGTCAAGAGGTTTGGTCTGACTCCAGAGCAGTACAGGGTGAACTTAAGAGACACCCAGAAATTGAGTTCAAAGTCTTGGGTAGACTTTGTGGACGTTTCAGTGAAGGCACTGGAAGGCTGGATTGTTGGTAACAAAGTTGACACATATGAGGGATTGTATAATTTGTTTTTGAAAGAACATATTTTGCCTCATTGTGCAGAAGAGAAGTTATGCCAGTATCTAGTGGACTCTAAGCTGACAGACCCCAGAGAGCTGGGTGAAGCAGCTGATGAGTGGGTGAGAACCCAGTTTTCCATTCAGCACCAGGGGGGTGACCAGAAGAAAGGAGGACAGGTCCCTCCCCAGGGGAAAGCCCAAGGGAAAGAAGGTCAAAACCAGAAGGAGTCATCCAAAGACCCACAAAAACCTGCACAAGGAGGGGGGGCCCCGAGCCAACCCAAGTCCAAAGGGAGGTGGAATCAGGGAAAGAATGATAGGTTCTTTGATCCCTCAAAAGTGGGTAAGTGCTTTGACTGTAACCAGCCAGGGCACAAACAGGGAGATGCTGTCTGTGCCAAGAAGCTCCCCCTAAGGGGCCATCCACAGGGATTGCCAGTGTCAGTGTAGGGGTGGAGAGTGGTGCCCCAGAGAGGGGTATTCAGGCGGTGGAAGCAACCTTAGTGTCCCTGGGTGGGGTGAATATTGCAACCCTTGCTGCCTTACCTCCAAACATGGACAAGTACAGGCAGAGGCCTAAAGTGAATGGGACTGAGGTTGAGGCTATCAGAGACACTGGGGCTAGTGTAACTATGGTCCTGGATGAGCTGGTGCCTCCAGAGAGGTTGTTACCTGGTGAGTTTCACTAGGTGACGTATGCAGACAGCACTACCAAACTCCATCCTATGGCTGTGGTGGATTTGGAATGGGGAGGTGTGACAGGCCCTATGAAGGTAGCTGTGTCAAAGGTGCTCCCAGTCCAGTGTTTACTGCTTTACTGCGCAATGATCTTGAAGCCTCTGTGTGGTCAGAGGTGGAGAGAGGACTCCATATGAAAATATTGGAGCTCCCTAGTTGGTATGTGCTGTGACTAGGTCACAGACTAGCCAGAAGGGAGGGGCTGGACACTTGGACCCTGGAACAAAGGGCCAAGCATACAAGGGCACTGGGCCTGGTGAGCCAGCCCCGGGAACTCCAGAGGTGCAGGAAGAATCTAACACTGATGGGGAGGATCTGGCCTCTGAGGGAGGGACTCCATCCCTGCCCGAGCTGTCAGATTTGGCAGAACTGAGAGGAGCAGGTGGACCCTCCAGAGAGGAGTTCAGTAAGGGACAGCGTGACTGTCCCACCCTTGAGAGCTTGAGGCGGATTGCTTCTAAGCAAGAGGAGGGAGATGACAGTGGGTTTCACAAACTCTACTGGGAAGATGGACTGCTTTATACTGAGGCCAGAAACCTCAAGGAGGGGGCCACAAGGAGGTTGGTGGTGCCCCAGAAGTACAGAGAGTTCATCCTGACTTTGGGTCATGATATCCCCTTGGCAGGACATTTGGGACAGACAAAGACATGGAACCGATTGGTGAACCATTTCTACTGGCCCCATATGTCTGAAAAGGTAAAGGAGTTTTGCAGCTCCTGTGTCACCTGTCAGGCCAGTGGCAAGGCAGGAGGCAAGACAAAGGCTCCCCTAATGCCACTGCCAGTGGTGGGGGTTCCTTGTGAAAGGGTGGGGATGGACATTGTTGGTCCCCTGGACCCACCTACTGCATCAGGGAATAGGTATATCTTAGTGGTAGTTGACCATGCCACTAGGTACCCTGAAGCCATACCTCTTAGAACCATTGATGCTCCTGCGCTGGCTAGAGCACTGCTTGGTGTGTTCACCAGAGTGGGTTTTCCAAAAGAGGTGTTGTCAGATAGGGGCACAAATTTCCTGTCCAGCTATCTGACTGCTATGTGGGATGAGTGTGGTGTCAACTACAAGTTCACCACCCCCTATCACCCACAAGCAAATGGTCTTGTTGAGAGATTCAACAAAACCCTGAAGGGCATGATAAATGGGTTGTCAGAGAAACTCAGGAGGAGATGGGATGTTCTCCTCCCATGCTTACTGTTTGCCTACAGGGAGGTGCCACAGAAAGGGGTTGGTTTCAGTCCCTTTGAGTTGTTGTTTGGACACCCTGTGAGGGGGCCATTGTGCCTGCTGAGAGAGTCTTTAGAGAAGCCTCTTAAAGAAGCAAAGGACAATGTGCTTGACTATGTGCTAGGCCTGAGATCTAGAATGGCAGAGTACATGTACAAGGCAAACAGGAAACTGGAGGACAGCCAGGAGCTCATGAAGCACTGGTATGATCAAAAGGCTACTATGCCTGAGTATACTCCAGGACAATTGGTGTGGGTGTTGGAGCCTGTGGCTCCCAGGGCCCTCCATTACAAGTGGAGTGGGCCCTATCCAATCTTAGAAAAGAAGGGTGAGGTTACCTATTTGGTTCACCTTGGCACCCCCAGGAACCCTCATAGGGTCCTGCATGTGAATAGATTGAAACCCCACCATGACAGGCCAGACATGACCATGTTACTGGTCACTGATGAGGGTGTGGAGGAGGAAACTGAGCCTGTGCCCGACCTCCTCTCCACTAATGTGCAAGATGGGTCAGTGGAGGGAGTGGTGCTCTCTCCCAAGTTGACAGACCAGCAGCACAGAGACTGTAAGCAAGTGCTGGAGCAGTTTGCTGGCCTGTTCTCTTTGACCCCAGGCATCATTGAGTGGAGTGTGCACCACATTGACACTGGTGACAGCCTACCTGTCAAAAATAAACTGTACAGGTTGTCTGACCATGTCAGAGCCAGCATTAAAGCTGAGGTTGCTAAGATGCTGGAACTGGGGGTAATTGAACCATCTGAGAGTCCATGGGCCAGTCCAGTGGTGCTGGTACCTAAACCTAATCCTCAGGGGGGACCCAAGGAGTTAAGGTTCTGTGCGGACTACAGAGGATTGAATGCAGTCACAAAGACTGACATTCACCCTATACCTAGAGCTGATGAGCTCATTGATAGGTTAGGGGCTGCTAAGTACCTGAGTACTTTTGATTTGACTTCAGGTTACTGGCAGATTGCCCTCACTGATGGAGCAAAGGAGAGGTCAGCATTCTCCACGTCAGAGGGACATTATCAGTTCAAGGTAATGCCCTTTGGATTAAAGAATGCACCTGCCACCTTCCAAAGGTTGGTGAACAGGGTCTTGTCTGGGTTGGAACAGTTCAGTGCAGCTTAACTGGATGATATAGCTGTATACAGTTCTACCTGGGGGGATCACTTAAGCCACCTAAGGGAAGTGCTTCAGGCCATGCAGCAGGCAGGCCTGACTATTAAGGCAAGCAAGTGCCAAATAGGGCAGAGTTCTGTGGTGTACCTGGGCCACCTGGTAGGTGGGGGCCATGTACAGCGTCTCCAAGCTAAAATCCAAACTATTTTGGATTGGACAGCTCCTGTTACCCAGACTCAGGTCAGGGCATTCCTTGGACTGACAGGGTACTATAGAAGGTTTGTTCAAAATTATGGGACCATTGTGGGGCCCCTAACAGAACTCTCTTCTAAAAAGAGGCCCAAGAAGGTGGCTTGAACCCCAGAGTGTCAGAAGGCCTTTGACACTCTGAAAGCTGCTATGTGTTCAGCACCAGTGCTACTGGCCCCTGACTACACAAAAGAATTTGTGGTTCAGACAGATGCTTCAGAGCAAGGGATTGGGGCAGTGTTGTCACAGCTAAATGAAGAGGGCCTTGATCAGCCAGTTGCCTTTATTAGCAGGAGGCTTCTTCCCAGAGAGCAGAGGTAGAGTGCCATTGAGAGAGAGGCTTTTGATGTGGTTTGGTCCCTGAAAAAGTTGAGACCATATTTGTTTTGGATTCACTTTCGTGTTCAAACTGACCACAGGCCTCTCAGATGGCTCATGCAGATGAGAGGGGAGAATCCCAAGCTGTTAAGGTGGTCCATTTCCCTACAGGGAATGGACTTTACAGTGGAACACAGACCTGGGGTTGCCCATGCAAATGCAGATGGACTTTCCAGGTTTTTCCACTTAGCTGATGAGGACTACCAGGATGTAGGTTAGTAACCCATTACCTTTCGTTTGGGGGGGGCTATGTTGCATAGTCATCCTGTGCCCTGGGCACCCCCAAACGTTTTGCTGACTGATACTGGTGGTAACTGACTTTGACTGACCCTGGGCTCTGCCTAACCAGGGCCAGTGCTATGCTGAAAGAGACACATTAGAATACAGTTAAAACACCTACATACACTAGGGTACACAATGGTATGGTGGGGTACCCCTGTGATTGGCGTGACCTACCCTATAAGCCCCTAGTATATAATAGGGCAGGGGGATTGAAACTACCTAAAAGTCCCTATTACCCTAGGGCATGGTAGTTTAGAGGCCAGCAGCTCTTTTTGCACTTGCATGTGTGCACTGCTGAAGCCTGAGTTCTGTTTAAAAGCAGCCCTGGGTACCAGGACTGCTTTTAAAAAGTAAATTGTGCCCAAACTCGACTTTGGTGTTTGGGGCACTTAAAAATGGATAACCTACAATGTTATGGCATATTAGGGACCCCCAGTGTCTCCCCTAGGTGTCCCAGGGGTGGGGGGTCAGGTATCTATAAGGTAGACCCTTATAAAATGAGTTTTATATGCCTTGGGTTAAGTTAAATTTCACATTTCACTCCCCACATTGTGGTAAAGTGCTGCCCAAATTCGACTTTGATGCTAAGAGCACTGTGAAGTGAGGATCTGCAATATTTTTACAGATTCAGAACCCCTAAAGTCTCCCCTAGTTGTCCCATGGGGTGGGGGTCCTGTAGATATAAACAAAGTACTTATAAAATATGTTTTTGTAAGTCCTGGTGCTGGAAAAATGGCCCAAGTCATTTTTCCCATTGCAAATCCCCTGTTACATAGGATAACATGGTAGAAAGTTATTAACTAATAACTCTTGATAGGAGAGGGCTAGAAGAGCCATTCAAAGACTTCCCTGAATGGTATTAATAAATGCAACAATATGATATTGTTGAAATTCTCCTAAAGTGTACATACAAGAAGTTATAAGACTTTCTTGTTTGTAAGTCCAGATTCAGCCTTCCAGTGGTCTGCCCTGATTGGTCAGAGTTAAGTGGATAAGCCAGGCTGCCTTGAAGAGGTGATAAAGAGCCCCTGGGGTCAACCAGCTCTGCTGGCAGGGCAGTGTGCTGTTCCAAAGGAATGCCAGGCCAGGGGGAGGAATCGTAAACTATGTTCTTCAAAGAGAAGAGCAGAGACCAGTGTCATTTACAACTCTGAACTTTCAACCTTAGGTAGATGGTAAGATTAAGGAAGGTATGAGCAGATGCAGGGGGGAGAGTCTAAGTAAATTAGCCATCCTAGGGGTGTGTTTAGCCAGCTCTTGCCTCCTTGCTGGAAAATCTGCCATTATGGATTTGGAAGATTTGATGCACTCTGGCACAAAATAATGCCACACTCTACAGGAAGTGGTCATATATTTGAGGAGTTGCCCTGCTCCCATAGGTCAGGAGTGACCTCCTGTCTGACCCAGAGAACATGGAATAAGTATCTGAGAGGGGCAGAGCCCTCCAAATCTGCTGCTTGAAACTTACTGAAGCAAGACATTAGCAAGCTGAGAAGTTTTGCTGTGCAAAGATTTCTAAGGCCTGACCTCTGAAGACTGGACCATCTGAAACTACAGCCCTGTGGATTGTCTTGCTGAAAAGGAACTAAAGAGTGGACTCCCTGAAAGCTACAGGTTAAAAGAGCTCATCTGGAACATCACCAACTAAATCTGCACCCTGGAGAACTACCAGTGGATTTGTAAGGGTGACGTCCAAATGGATTGTGGGAACTGAAGTCCTCAACTTTCAAGGACCATCTTGGAGCTTCCAGACCCTTGGAGTGAGTTTGAGACACTTTGGGACCCTTTGAGGAACTTCAGGAAGAAGTTCAAGAAGTTTGGAGAACTTTGAAAAAAAGCTCCATAGAGGGACCGACTCAACCTGGTCAGCCAAGCCGCCTGCCTTCAACAGCGAGCCGGCCAAGCCACCCAGGTTAGTCCCGCTAAAAGCTCCGTCGGTCCAACTTCCAGAGTTTGACCGGGACTAGAAGAAATCTAAAGCCGGCGAACCCTCACCGGATCCGGCTACATGAAGAGCATCGAGAGACCCCGTGAGAAAAAGCTCCAGAAAAGTTTCTAAGTCCACTCGTAGAAAAGGTGACCGGGAGCAACTGCGAGAGCCAAGCCACCTGCCTTCCATCGCGTGTCGGCCTGGGCTCCTGGGTTGCCCCGCTGAAGCGCTAAAGAAAAAGTTTCTAAGTCCGCTCTAGGGAAGTTGACCGGGAGCTCGTCGAAAGGCAATCCGGCGAACCCTCACCGAATTCAGACTGGCTGGGAGCTTCGAGGGACCTCGGGGAGAAAAGCTCCAGAAAAGTTTCTAAGTGTGAAGGTAGAAACTGAGACCGGGACCTGCCGCGAGCTGTAGCCACCCAGAGCTCCATCGCGGTCGGCCTGAAACTTTGACTTTGACCCGGTCTATCGCGAGCAGGTATCCCAATATGGTGCTATAATCTTCTAAGTGCTATATTTTGCTAAATCTTTGAAAATTGCCCACATGCTCTGCTGACGCTAGCGTGATTGCAGCCCCTCCCCCCTCGCTCATCGTGGTCTCGGCGGTAGGAGTTCGGTGTCTGGCATTCGGCGGCTATTACAGCTACATCGGACGAGTTAACAAACTCAAAACTACCGCGGTTGGAATTACTGCGGTTTAGAGAGGGGATTATCTTTCCCGATTCGAACACTGCTCTCGCTGAGACGCCCAGCCCTCCAATATCCAGGGCAACAGTTTTACCAGTGGTTCTGCAGCCAGAAGGAAGAAAGGCTCAAGATACCTGGAGTGAAAATCTCTGCTTGGCTTTTTTTTTCTTCCCTCTTTTCACTTATCTTTATCGCTAGCTGGAGCTGAGCAAATATTCATGGCATTGGTGGCATAGCTGGCTGTTGGCTTCTCTCTTCTGTTGGTAAGTGCTGGAACTTAAGCACAAATGAGGGACTAGGTGGCTAAGACTGTCTGAATGCATTGAAGCAGTTGTTTTTTTTTTTAATTATTCAAAATCTCTTATCTACTTCACCACCTCCTGCCTGTTCACTAAGGGGTGACTTCTAAGAGTCAAGGCAATGGGAAAACACCTTAAAAATCCCAATATGAGTGTAAATATGGAGACTGCACCTAATATGAAAACAAAGCAGTGCACAGCCCAGCTAAAGGCAGCAGCAGCAAGAGCCGAGCGTAGTTTAAAATCAAGATGCGGCTCAGCGCTTCCAAGTCCTCTAAGCTCGGAGGAGGATGTCTCGGAGTCCAGAGGTGCAAGTGTTGATAAAGCTACTATCAATGCGACACAAGGTCAGCTGTGTGATGGGAAAAGGCTGGTGGAAGAACCCCCCTTTCCTCAAAGCAATGGGCTGGTTTCAATCGCCAAAGGTGAAAAGGATTATGAAGGAGATGGTGTTTTTGAGGCAAGTGAATTGGACAATCCAACAAGCTTGGGGGGGGAAAGGACCCCCCTCCTCATACAGAGGCCAACACAAAGGACAGCACCAGCGGTCTCAAAGATGGACTAACAAAGGAGTATCCATTGTTCTTAAAGTCTAAAATAGTATCACCATCACTAACTCCATCAGCAACATCACCAGGTTCGCAGCTCTTTTTGCAGGATACTCAGGCTAGCTTGTGCCGGGGTGGCTTGTCAACTGTTATTCTTCCCCCCTCCCTCCAAAAGGAGAGCAGAATCCCAGTGGAATTACATCCTGTGCCTCAGCAACAGCCACAGGTGCAGCTTCAGTCTCAGCCACAGTCATTGCTACAGATTTTCTCACAATCGCAGATTCAGCTTCAGTCGGGATCTGATACCCTTAATGAAAATGAAGATCAAAATGTAGAGGTAACGCTTCAAGAAACAACGGGTAAAGCCCTAGTAGAGACAGTTGAACATCAACAGGGAGTGGATGCCTCAATACAACTTGATATAAAGAGTATGCTAAATCTCATTTTAGATGAGATAAGGGAGATGAAGGCCACCCAAGCTAGCGAGATAGCATCTCTTCACCAGCGCTTAACAAAAATCGAAGCTGCAGTTGGAGCCCTCCCGGTTAGAATGCAAGAAGCGGAGGGTCGAATTTCCCAGCTAGAGAACCAAATGAACATGATGCAGCAGCAAGCTAACTCTGCTAGAAAAGAAAAGGATTCATTAGAGAACAAGCTGGAGGAGCTTGAAAACCATTCCAGGCGGTCCAATCTACGTATAGTTGGCATCCCGGAGGGATGTGAAGGAGCCCAAACAATACAATGGGTTGAGACATTTATAAGAAAAAATGTTTTCCCGCAATATCTAGGGGATCTCACCATTACAAGGGCCCACAGAGTACCACCCCAGCCTTTTCCTAATTCTAAACTACCACGGACAATCTTGGTGAACTTTGCTGACTTTCGTATAAAAGATCGAATACTTACTAAAGCTATTCAAACTAAGAAATTCACGAGCGAAGAAGGACTTAGCTGTCGCATTTTCTCCGATATGTCCGCAGCGGCAGCGCGTTGGCGAAAGGAGTTTGTGAAATTGTTATATTTATTCAAAGCCCAGGGTGCACAGGCCACGATAGCACAGCAGTCGAAATGGAGGAGACTCCGCCGGGCTTGCGGGAGGCCCCCCGCGCAGGCCCCGCTGCGGCCGGGAGCGCGGCTGAGCCCGGGCGCGGCCGCATCTACCCAGGAGCTGCAGCCAGGAAAACTCCCCGCTGGAGCCGCGTCCTCTTCCTCCGAACCCGGGAAAACTTCACAACTACTGCTCAGTCCAGCGGCGGAGCGACCACACAGCTGTACCGAAACACCCCGACATTCGTTCTGTCTTTTCGGAAGAATACGGTCCCTTGTGTATTGACAACTCAACTGTAGTAGATGTTTTCTGTTTTTCCCCTTTTCCCAGGGAGTGCCGAGTCTGGAATGAGCGCAATAAATCTAATGCTGGAGGATTGGGAAAGTTCCCGTCCCGCTCTCTGCTGCTTCCTAGAAAGGCAAAGGCAGCCGGAGGGAGCGCAGTGTTCGCAGCAGCCGGGGAGGACGAGTCACAGCCCGCCTGGGCTCTCCTAGGACGCCTTACTTTGAGAAGAGAACAGTGGGTACCACCCTGACTTTTGTGTGTTATTCTGGGGTGCCTGTTTCTAACAAAGTCATCCGTCACTCCTCTGCTGAGAGAAGGGGATGGATGCTCCCTGCACGCAACCTCCCCTATAAGCTAATCGCGGGGCAGGCATCAGCTCACACTGAGTTTGTTTACTCACAGCCCTCTCCCGACCATCACTACACACCCTCCTCAGCTCTCTTACCTGGTCGCTTTCCTGACAAAGTAAGAGTTGGTGAAATCCAAGTGATCATCCAGCCAGGCTTCGATGTCTTCGTGTGCCTGGTCCTCCAAGCTTCAGGGCGGGGGCGCACCCGAGGCAGAGGTGACAGCTCTGCAGAGAGAGGATCCCAGCCTGCCGGGAAGACTAGAGTGATTTAGGGAGGCTGCTGTTGTTTGTATGTTTATTTGGTTGCTGGCTTCCCTAGGGAGAGACAGGATACTGGACCGCCTCTGGGCACTGGGCTCCCTTCATGATCAAAGGTTGGTCGGTGGATGTCGGTGCCAGCTCTCTCTCTCTCCCCCCCTGCAAAGCGTCCTCCCTCCTCCCTGGTTGCCTGGTGGTGGAGATGCTGCTCCGTGTGCCTCAGATGAGCGCGGCTGGCTGGGACAGACACTGCTCTCTGCTGGCCCCTATCGGCTTCCGCGGGGCTGCACAGGTGTGCAACTAGCGATGGGGTCGGTAACAGCGATGGGCCAGTGAAAGTGAGGGATGGCAGCGTGGAGGGTACCTTCGGGCAGGGTTGGATTGGGATTAAAAATCGGCCCGGGCACGCTAAGAAAAGTGGCCCACATTTGCATATTGCCTTTCTGCAAAACACTACTTCAGCAAAATGTTATTAACAAGCATTTGCAATGCAATAGGTCTCGCGGTTGTGAGAGTTTGAGCTATTGGCATTGGAAATGGCAATGCCTTTTATTTATGTGTTGGTTTTTAAAACATAAATAAAAAGCATTATCATTTACAATGCCAATAACAAACTCTCGCAAATGCGAGACCTATTGCATTGCAAATGCTTGTTACAAGAGAAATCGAATGGATCATAGATTAAATCTGGCTAAGGGGGAAAAAAAAATCGGTTATTTATATCGGGGGAGGGACCGATCACACAGGGTGCAAGTCCATGGCACCCAAAAGGGAGTACCACCTGGATGGTGAGGAGACGGGTAGGGTGGGCAATTCCTCGTTCTCCGGGGGGGGGTCTGGTCACAGGGAGCGACCTAGGGGGGTGTGGGCACTAGGGAAGGGTGGTGGAGCAAACAGAAAAGTGAGCAGAGGTCTGAAATGTAAATATAATGGAAGAAAATGTATGTCTTTGAACGTTCTTGATCAAAGAAATAGCTGCCACAATGGGTTATAAAGCTCGTATTATCTCAATTAATGTTAATGGCATTACTAATAAGCAAAAGTATGGTGGATTAATAAGATGGTTGCCGTCATTTGCACCACAAATCTTGTTTTTACTGGAAACCCACCTTAAGACAAATGTACCAAAGCTGTATATTCCTAAAGCTTTCTCTAAGGCCTACTTTGCATCTGCCCAGGCAGCAATAAGGGGGTAGCCATCTATTTTGGACAAGGCATAAATTGGGATATTATCCAGGTCTATAGAGATCCAAATGGCAGATGGATTTGGGTTGTAGTTAGGGTGAATGGTTACTTGTTGAATTTTGTGAATTATTATGCACCAGTTGTAGATGATTCAGCAGCTCTTAAAAAGATTAATGAAATTGCAAGAACGGCAGAGGGTCCAATAATTTTAGGTGGCGATTTCAATTTTATCCAAGATCTGGCATTGGATACATCGAATAAGGCTAAGAAACAGTTGAAGCCAGGGATTAAAAAAGTGATAGATGTAATGAAGCAAGATTATCAACTTGTAGATCCTTGGCGCAGGGGTCATAGTGAAAAGAGGCAACAAACCTATTATTCTCGCCAATACCAGTCTGCTTCTCGTATCGATTTTTTTTTAATATCGCGCTCTCTGACATGTCTGAATGCCGAGATATGGGCAAACTCCTTTTCAGACCACTCTCTGGTAAAGATTGAAATTGATTTAGAGCTAGGAAGAAAGGAAAAATCCAGGTGGCAGATGGATAGACTTTTATTAATTAATTCCCAATGGATTAGTAATACGCGGAAATGGATTAATGAGTTTTTTCAGATAAACAAGGGAACTGCTAGTCTTTTCTCAATCTGGGGGGCTTTTAAGGCCTCAATACGCGGCAAAATGATAGCCTATATGTCTGAGCAAACTAGGGTTCATAAGAGCCAAATAGCAGAACTCCAGCAAGCAGTTGATGCAGCCCTGTTAAATGTAAATAGATCCTCTAGGGGTTGTCACAGAGTGGGAGAGCAACTGACTAAGGCAAAGCAGGAATTGCGACAGTTCTTTAGTATAGAAGAGATTAGCAGCTCGCGATCATACCAGCAGAGAGTTTATGAGGAAAGTGAGATGATAGGAAAACTGTTGGCATGGTCCACCAGAGTAAAACAAGAAGCGGCGATAATTAATGAAGTGATGCTACCTGGGACGCAGATTTTAATAACTGAAAGAGATACAATAGCCAAAATATTTTTAGATCATTATAGGGAATTATACTCAACCGATCATCAGATACCAAAACAAGCAATCCAACAGTATTTTCATGGAATTAGACTCCCCCAGATTCTCACAGAGCAGAAAGAAACCTTAATGATAGATATCTAGGAGGTAGAAATTTCTAGGGCCCTGGCATTGATGCCAGCAGGTAAAGCCTGTGGCAATGATGGCCTTCCGATGGAATTTTTTAAGACGTTCTCAGAAGAGCTGGTACCATTCCTACGGGAGCTGTTTAATTATGTTAAAGCGGGAGGCGATGTTCCACCAGCTTTTAAGGAGTCTTCGATAGTGAGTTTTGTAAAGAAGGGAAAAAACCCCAGGGACGTTAGCTCATACAGGCCAATCAGTCTGTTAAATTCTGACTATAAGATCTTGATGAAAGTTTAGGCTAATCGAATTACTCCTGTAGCCCAGTATGTGATACATACAGATCAAACCGGATTTATAGCTGGTAGGTCAATGTCTTCCAACACGGGTTATTTGGTTCAGGCGATTGATTTTTTTAATACTAATCAAACACCTGCTCTGATAATGATGGTCGACGCAGAGAAGGCGTTTGATTTGGTAAATTGGGGTGCTTTATTTTATGGTCTCGAAAGGTTTGGTTTTCCTTTACAGATTATTACTATGCTTCGGAATATATATCTAGGGGCTCAGGCACAGGTCAGGTTAAATTCCAATTTGGCAGGTACAGTAGATATAAGACGGGGAACCCGTCAGGGGTGTCCTCTGTCTCCAGTCTTGTTTACTTTTTTTATAGAACCCTTGGCGGTTAGGATTCGGGAAAATATTGAGATTAAAACTCCAATAGATGATATGGCAAAATTGAAATTATTTGCAGATGATGTGATTCTGTATCTAAACCCAGTAAGGCAAAATATTGAAACAGCTTTAAGAGAATTCGCAGAGTTCGAGGCAATTGGAGGATATAAAATTAATCACAAAAAAAATGAGGTCTTGACCTTAAACGTGTGAAGCAACTTTTTCCCAGATATTTTAAAACAACAAGCTCTTTCTCTGGAGCCGATACGATATCTGGGGATTTATGTTTCAAATCAATTTGCAGATTTATTCAGGCTGAATTACGAAGCTATGCTGAGAAAAATTAAGGATTTATTGGATCGATGGTCACTTCTCCCCCTTACTATAATTGGCCGTATCGCACTCATTAAGATGTCGATACTACCTTTACTAATCTTTCTCTTTTCTAACATTCCGATTAAAATTAATACAACATATTTTAAAGAACTGGAAAAAAATTTCGACAATTTATTTGGAATAAAAAAGCGCCAAGGTTAAAATTATCTATACTCCAACTCGATACTAGGTGGGGTGGTCTTTCACTTCCACATATCCGTACTTACTATGAAGCAGCATTTTTGGACATAAATGTTCGATTAATTGATAGCAAGGGATCTTTAGATTGCTTTTTTCTGAATAAGATGGTTCAGGAAGCTGGATCACAACTTCCTGTTTTTATAAAAATATCAAAACTTCCAAAAAAAACGAGATACAAGACGCTCCAGATGTTTTATAGTAGACTTCAGAAAGTTTATTCTTTAAAGGCTCAGTCTTCTGGATATGAATATCTTCGGCTGATAGAATGTAAAAGTTTGGGCCTTCATATTCAGAATAGACATCTAGAACTCTGGGAAAACAAGGGGTTTAAGGAATTAGGTCACTTCCTAATAGGAGGTAGATGTATTAATTGGGAGGAGGTTCAAGCTAGATGTGGAAATCAGAGCAGGTGCCTCTTTTTTAGCTTCCTCCAGATTAGATCATTATTAGATACATTTCTATTCCCAGTCAATTTAGGTACCTCAACGGTTTTATCCGCTCTCTTTAGAACAAAACTGCGAGGTAGAGGGAATTGGTACCGACTACTTCGAAATCAGGGGGAGCCTCTCTTGGTTACCAATTTTCTTCAAAAGATACAACAAGAAGCTTGCTGTGAACTTTCAGATGGAGAATGGCTAACTGTTTCACAATATGGTAGCAAGGCATTGAGAGAGGCAAATTTTAAAACAATGGGGTTTTTATCTCGCTGGATGGCTTATTACACCCCTAAGGCACTCCACAAGATGTATCCCGAGGTGGAGAATAAATGTTTTCGCTGTCAACAGATGGAAGAGGGTTCCTGGTTGCAAGTCTGTTTGTTATGCCCCAGGCTTAGCCAATTTTGGGAGAAAATTTGTGTTGAACTTAGCCATGCTCTCTCGAGTAGGATAGAACCCGAGCATGAGGTTGAACTCTTTGGTATACTAAAACGGAGTCACATCAAGTTACAAACCAGAGGGGGGGAAATGTTTCTATCAATCTCTTCCTTGGTGGCACGCTCGCTGATCCTCCAGAACTGGAAAACAATCCGAGTACCAACTTTTCTAGAATGGTTTAATAAAATGAGTCGAGTAAAAAAGTACGAAGAAGCTTATGCGAAAAGGGTGGGAGCTATAAAAAGATTTATCTCAATATGGAAATATTTTGATCAGATGGAAAAAGATCTCCAAAGCTAAAATTACTTAGCTGACTTTTTTTAGTAATCCATGATAGCACATCTGCACTTTAGTAATGTATTCGATACAAGATCAAATAAGGAAATAGATCGAAGTATAATTAGGCACTTTAGGAGACAATCTAGTGGAAAGGGAGTTTGGTAAAATTAGCACTTTAGCATTTGCACTTTATTATCTATGCACTCCATTATCTATGTACTGTTTTTTTTTTTTTTTTTTAAATAATGTCATAATGTTTGTTGTTTGAATAATCTTTAATGGAAATGATTATATAAGAATGAATTTGACTATTTGTATCAGCATTCCTTCTAATTAAATGTTTGCTTTTTACTCTGCTCAATAAAAATAGTTTTTAAAAAAATTTTAACAAATCTTTGAAAATTCATATCTCCGGTTCCCTACATTGGAGTTTTGTCGTTTTGGTGTAATTTCAAAGATAAAAATATTTCCTATTTTTATAAAGTGGTGTTGGATTTTTATTATGTGTTGTGTCTTAATTATTTACTGAATTGGTGTTTTTAACTGCTTTACATACCTGTCTTTGAAGTTAAGCCTGCCTGCTCGCAGCCAAGCTACCAAGGGTTGAGCATAGGAATAATTTTCTAAGACCTATGCTGAGTCCTACCATGTGTTAGTGGCTTTATTGCCAGTGGCAGACCTACATTTGCCCCTGCCAATAATCCACTTTCCAACAACCGCATTAATGACTCTAAGGTGCTAACAGTTTAAAATTCTTTTGTAAACCTCAGTCATTTTTGTGCTGCTCTAATTCTTTGTACCCTCTTTATTTACATCACATAAATTTGTTTTTTGAAGAATTCACACCCGTTTCACCAGTATCTTTCATAAAGTACTCAGGAAATAATTAACTATTTAATTATAGATTGTTCAACTGCGGGTTACCGGTTGGAACCTTGACACATTTTCATACGAACAGTTTAACTAAGTATGCCTAAACAAATCCCTTGTAGGCATAATTACCTGTTAATAGTTTATTTGCCCAAGCCTCCAAGGGTCCATTGGGTTTCCCACTATCCTTAGTATTATATTGCACAGACACCTGTCTGTTGTGGGTCACTTCTCTGAAGTGGTTTTGTTGAAAATGATTTTGAATATTTTTTGTAGCAAGCTTCATTACATCTATGTCTGAGGCTGAAACTCTTTCATATTCTGATGAATATATTCTCCAAATAGCTGCTGGCTCATCCCTTTTAGGGAATCGGGACCCTATAACACAATTACCTTATGAATCTGATCTCAATCAACTAGAAAGACTTAAAAAGAAATTGGTCCGTACAGAACTACATGCCAAATTCCTAACTGACTGCCTCAACGCTAATATAATCCCCACGGGATTACAAATCAGAAACATCCCCATCATCTTTACTGAAGACGAAGATTTTAAGGTAGGGTTCAGCTACTCAGCTAACAAGTGCTCGCGCACTTGGATGGTCCTAAGTATTGAAACTGCCCTAAAATATATAAAGTTACTTTCGAAAGAAATTGAGAATCTGGAGAAAAAATAAATACAGATTCGAGTATTACTAATTCTAAGCTTCTTCTTGATAAAATCGCATTAACAATCAAAGAGTTTGAAGAATTTAATGCTCACAAGAAAACAGATAAGTTACAAAAAGATATAAAAGGGTATAGTAAGGAAAGAACCTATCCCTATTTGAATAAAGAATTTTATTTGCCCCAGGGCCCAAATCAGCCATCTCGTAAAAAAGCCACTTTTTCTGACACTAACTCTGACACAGGCAGTGATCAAAGCACTGACAACTCCTATCGACAGAAATACGATCAGCAGCCGTCTACATCTCGCCAGGCTTTTTTAGAACAAGACCGGAGAGGGACAGGGCCTCCTCGGAGACAACGGGCAGCCACACGAGGATGGTATCGGAACCAATATACACCAGGGTTCAGACAAACGAGGAACCAGTATTACGAGTGGTAGACTCCCAACATACCATCCCTATTTTTAATCTGTCACAACACACATTGTAAGAAGCAGAACTTTTTGTACTTTCGGCTGGCCTTTCGTTTGTACCAACTTGTCGGAACGATTTGTTCCAAACTAAACTAGAACTATATAGGTTCTTTCGGTCTGTTAGACTTAAACACTTCTTTGCGAACAACATATCAGTCACTGC
The DNA here is from genome assembly GCA_963921515.1 of Calotriton arnoldi. NCBI lineage: Eukaryota > Metazoa > Chordata > Amphibia > Caudata > Salamandridae > Calotriton > Calotriton arnoldi. The sequence continues at coordinate 687,933 of CAWUFW010009484.1, forward strand.
AGTGGACACTACAGGTCTCCGCAATGCATCAACCTTTTTTCGTACAAATATGATGGTTGCAAAAGAGATCGTAACTTTTGAGAATGCCATCATGACTGAAATCGACAACCTTTTTACAAAAAAATTTAAAAAACACATTCGTTCAATATAATTTGTCTAGAAACGAACAACAGGCATTAAGACATCTGCAGACTCTGCCCGAGACTATTATTAAACCCCGCAGACAAGGGCGGAGGTATAGTCTTATGGAACAAAGATGCATATAGATCAGAATTGGTTAAACAACTATCCGTAGAAGAACATTACAAGAAATTATCTAATAAATTGGCCGAAGTCATCTCGACTCTTAGCCGTAAGGGCTATGATGGAGGTTGGTTAAGTGAGAAGGAGGCTTCCTTTCTCATTAATAAATCTCAGACGTTCTGGTGATATATATTTTACCGAAAGTCCACAAAAATGTAACACCCCCCGGAAGACCCATTGTTTCCGGTTGCAATTCGATCTTGAAACCACTAGTCCAATATGCTGATTTCTTCATTCGCTCTTTGCAACAGAATCTGCAACATACATCAGGGATACAACAGCGGTCATAAATATTGTTGAGTATCATCCTTTTGACCCAGTCAATGAGCTCTTGGTATCTATGGATATCGAGCGCTTATACACTAATATTCCGCAACAAGAGGTCTTACAGATCTTCGAACAATTACTTGATGAAAGACCAAGACCACAAAAAGTCCCCACCTCTTTCATAATTGAATGTGTAAAAATCTCTTTGTGAAAACCTTTTCCTCTTCGAGAATACGTTCTATAAACAACAGAAAGGCGCAGCCATGGGTGCAGTTTATGCCCTCGACATAGCAAATATCTATGTATCAACCTTTGATATACAGTTCATCTATGATGCCACCAACCCTTTCTCATTAAACATCATTCGTTGGCTAGGATACATAGATGATGTCTTTTTAATTTGGAGAGGGAACAAAGACCTACTTATGGCTTTTAACAAATGGCTGAATTCCAGGAACCCACATCTAAGATTCACACTGGAACTAGACACACATAGTATGAACTTTTTAGACATTACCATCAAAGTAGATTCCAATAACCTCCTTTATACAACGTTGTACACAAAGACCACTGCGAGAAATACACTGTTAAAATAAACAGCCATCATCCGCAGGCTCTTAAGGATGGTCTGCTCTTTTGGCAGTTTCTGCATTTACGCAGGAACTGTTCCCGTAAGGAAGACTATTTTGTTGAAGCCAAAAAACTCAAAGAAAAACTGAAAACACGCGGCTACCCTTCCAAATTGCTCAAAAACTCCTTAAAACGTGCATGGTACAATAATCGTGAGGCTCTATTGGAAACTAAAGCTAAATCAACACAATCACAGTTGGTCTGTGTTTCTACATTTGGCACACTATATAATAACATCAAGAAAATTGTCAATAAACATTGGACATTATTGAAGGGATTACCAGGATTAGAGAACAAACCTATGTTCTCCTTTAAGAGGGGTTCCAACATAAAAGATCGTTTGGTCCATGCATACACTTCCCCCAATACCAACACTGTTGACAACATGCGACAGTTGGTCCCCTTAATAGGACATTACAAATGTAACATGTGTGCAGCATGTGGCTCAACACAAACCACTAAGTCATTTACGATCAATGGACTTGATGTAACACTCAAGCAGTTTTCAAACTGCAACTCCAACAATGTTGTATATTGCATAAGATGGCCTTGCGGCCTGCCTATGTTACATAGGCAAAACAACACAGACAGTCAAGAAATGTATTCTTCAATATCAATCAAGAATTCAATGTAGAGTTGAAAACGCCCCATTGGTCGAACATTACACTAGGACCAAACATTCAGAGAAAGATATGTTGTGGTGGATGGTGGAAGTGGTCCGACCATCCAAAAGACAGAGCAGCGTTGATCGTATTCTCACATTGAAAGAAAACCAATGGATATGTCGGACAGATAACATAGCCAAGGGTTTAAATACAGTAACAGAATGGCATTCGTTGGCATGTATTCTTTAATGTTATGACCATGTAATCTGTTACTTTTACAAATGTACAGTGGTATTTTTCTATCTGTCTAACATTATGGCTTCACATGTTTTATTTCATTATGGTATTTTTCTATCTGTGTAACATTGTGGCAACACATGTCCTGTTTTACTATTTAGAAATTGACATTTGTCTTTGTGTTCTAGTACTGCTATTTGATTGTGTAGAGATCAAAAACAACAAAGAGGGTTGAGGCAATAATGCCGCACCTGTCACATGAAATAATTCGGCAATATAATGATGGTGCAAAGAAGCCAGGAAGTGCACCCCTCTCCACTTCCTATTGGGGAAATCCCCAAAAACAATCACAGAAACATGGAATCAGCACCCATCAATTGTATGTATATTCAGTGTTCATTAAACATTAATTGTCCATGATAATCTGAAGAATATGCCAGGTCCAAATTTTCTTATTGTGTCAAAAAATTCCTTTATTGATGAACATATAAAGTTGTTAAAATCCACTGATCTCAATTCATTTAGCCAACGCGTTTCGTCTCAATAGAGACTTCTTCAGGGCTCAAAATTATGAACACGATATATGTTCGTATTCTAGTAACAGATAAAGTCCTAAGACACAAATAAATATAGTGTCTTTACAATCATCTTAATATGACGATAATTATGCAAAGGTTAACATTAAAGGCAGGGTGGCCAGAAGTAGTCGTCTCTGCGTCCGTATGCGAAGATGATTGTAAAGACACTATATTTATTTGTGTCTTAGGACTTTATCTGTTACTAGAATACGAACATATATCAGGGTCATAATTTTGAGCCCTGAAGAAGTCTCTATTGAGACGAAACGCGTTGGCTGAATGAATTCAGATCAGTGGATTTTAACAACTTTATATGTTCATCAATAAAGGAATTTTTTGAGACAATAAGAAAATTTGGACCTGGCATATTCTTCAGATTATCATGGACAACTAATGTTTAATGAACACTGAATATACATACAATTGATGGGTGCTGATTCCATGTTTCTGTGATTGCTATTTGATTGTATACATGTGCACAATGCAGCTGCCATTGATTTGATCATATTACTGAGCTAGCACAATTTGTTGATCTATGTCTGGCAAGATTATTTCTCTATCTTGTTATATCTCCAATGGAGGGTCATTTATGCAAATGTATTAAGATATACTATTCTGTTTTGTAGAGATGAAACTGATAATAATGACAAAGAACATTTATTGACACTAGAAATTATGACTTACAAAAAATCTAGGATCATCGATGTAAATCACTCATAAAATGGTTGTATATAATCCATTTATTAATAGATGAAAATTACTACCCTGCATACTCTGTCACTGGCCTCTTTTGGGTGACTCTTTGTTTTCCTCCCATCCTTTCAATCTCTTTTTTAGTAGGGTTGAATATTCACGAGGGCGTGTCCCCTATTTTTAAGATAGGATACAGATTGAAGGTACAATCTCTTGTGCCACAGGTGACCAAGGTTTAGGTACAACAACATAACTATCCAGTTGATGTATAGTATCTAATAAATTCTGTGGATACACATGGCTTGTTAACACCTTATAACAGGCTATATATGGACACAGAGGTACCCGGTCGCAAAATTCACAGTTGTTACAGTCTTATACAAAATGAGGGTATATTCACCAGAATTTCCCTTTTTTATATTGTGCAACTTCATAAGTTTGGTTCTATAACCCTGACCATCCATGTTTCACTATTCAAATATAGTCGCCGCTATATAATTATGGAGGCTGAGCCCTTCTTTTCTCTTATATCGATCACGAAGCGATTAATTACGGCATGCTACGCTCAAATTTACATGTTTTTGATAAGTCTGGTTGCAATGGAAACACACTCATTAAAGTACCCCTTTTTCATCTTGCGGTTTAAAACTTTTTCTTTATGATCTAAATGAACTTTTCAATGTTTAAATATGGCCGCCGTTCCCGATAACACAGACGGAATAGATTTCCTATCCGTTTTCTATGTCAATAAGGAAGCCTTTAAACTTGACCGCATGCATCTACTCCCATAGACGCCGACTGTTTTGACAGCGGTACGTCAGAGGAACAGCGCTCGAGGCGGTGTTGGGTGAGTTGTGATACTCCTGATAAAAAATGTTTAAATATTTTTCACAGTGTTCTCAGTTAGAGCATGTCAGTTTAGTAAATTGTATTGTTTGCATTATAAACGGTTGCAGACACAAACATTAGTGGTTTCGCTTCTGTTCTCCTATAGACGCCGACTGTTTCACAGTGGTTCGTCAGAGGAGTTGCTCACGATTTTGAATTGGACTGGCACAAATACCAAGGAAAGTTTATAAGGGGTCTCCACCAGAGCTTTATATTTTGGTAAGATTTTCAAACCATGGCGGCAATTGTCCCTCGATATATACAATTGAGGGTTATCCTTTGAGGCATCAGTAAATCACAGATTGCCGATAAAATACTCTCAATGAGGGTTCTACTTTTAGAGATTTTTTTGATAGATACGCCTTACTTATGGAACAGATATCCATTATGGTATGTCCCTCGAATTTTTATTAATTTAATTCAACTGAGAATCACAGGCCCCATTTGTTAAATGGCCACTTGCTAAAATGTTCTTTGCTATTGCAAGTTCCTTCTATATTCTCATTATGTTTACCTATATGCTCCTACAGACGCCGACTGCAGGGACAGCGGCCAATCATAGGAGTAGTGCTCTGTTTCTCTCTTGGTAAGTCCTATTACTATAACTCTAGGCTTCTTTACAACTTCTTACCAGAGCGTGAAAACTATAGATTTCTCAGTTCTTATGAATTGTTTAAATCAATGTGGTCTTAAAACATTGGTATTTCGGCATCTACCGGCCAGACTGTCTTCTTTGTCCCATATTTTGACACTTGTTTAAATGCCAAACCTACATTAAGTGGGACAAATGTCTTCTTACAGTTTTGATAAACCTCTGTGTTCCATGCTATTTAAGAATTCTTCCAATATTGTTGCAATAGATGTTGCAGTATTTTTTATTTCTCTTATAGTTTGACAAAGCTCTTCAAAAGCTCGTTCTCGATACAATCAACTAGGAAGATTTTATCTACACAACAGATTTAGTCATGCTTAGACATTCTCGAAGGAATATTCAAAAGTAAGCTGTCATTGATTTTTTTTCACCATATCTTCTTAAATCTTCTTTATTTTCTCCTTCTGGTTGGTGATTGGTTTTTTAGCATTTTTGAAGGTAGTGGTTTCAACTCCATTCACCGTCCATTTTCTGGGTCGGTGTGTACATCCCTCAGTATCGTCTGAGGGTTGTGGTTTTAATTTCACTGCCCATTTTGGATTAAACTCTCACAGGGCACTTTATGGTTTCCTTTTCTTCTTTGTTCACGGGTGTCACTTTCTTCCCTTAGTTTTAATGTTCATTGATATATATATTGATTGATTATTCTGTCAATACAGGGGTCATATAACAGTTCATTTGATCGTCCTGAAGATGGTCTAACGGATTTAACACCTACAAGACCGAAACGTCGACAACTGCATCTATTTCCTCTTGGATTGGTTTTCGTTGGAAAGTGGCTTCTGTTTTGTTCAGATTCACTGTTCTATTTATATATTTATGTTTGGAATAGATGACCGCATTAATGACTCTAAGGTGCTAACAGTTTAAAATTCTTTTGTAAACCTCGGTCATTTTTGTGCTGCTCTTATTCTTTGTACCCTCTTTATTTACATCACATAAATTAGTTTTTTGAAGAATTCACACCCGTTTCACCAGTATCTTTTATAAAGTACTCAAGAAATAATTAACAATTTAATTATAGATTGTTTAACTACAGGTTACCGGTTGGAACCTTGACACATTTTCATACGAACAGTTTAACTAAGTACGCCTAAACAAATCCCTTGTAGGCATATTTACCTGTTAATAGTTTATTTTCCCAAGCCTCCAAGGGTCCATTGGGTTTCCCACTTTCCTTTGTATTCCATCATAATGAGGCGGTCGGAAAGAAAACCGACCGGCCCATTACGATGCGGCCCTAAAGGGTCGGAGCCTTTATGGGCCGTATTGTAATCGGCCCCTATATTTCTGTATTTCAATATTGTAGTTTTAAATACTGTGTCAGTGATCCCTCATACAATGGTTGTCCAATATCGAGATGTAAAAAAAAATCAGTGCCTCAAGAGGGCACCCTAAGCAGATAAATTCTGCATAAATTTGACGAAAGGTCAGAAATGACACAGAGGGGCTCTGCAGAGGCGAAATTCTAAAAATGATATTGGCTGAGGCGACTTTATGAAATACTAATGTTTAGATCCTACATAGCGAAGTGTGTATGCATAGGACTTATCCAGGCAAAAATAGGAGTACCCCCTTGCATTGTCATGATGAGCTCTCTGCACATCTATTGCACCAATCTTTTCAATGATCACGTTAAGTGCAATTGAAGTTGTAACAGGCAGTATTCTAGCAGCACTAGTAGTGCCCAATGCAGGATGCATGACCTTATTGAAGTTACCCAACAAGATGGCTGTGTTCTAGGTACTTGTGTGGGATTTCTTGCATGGTTTTGCAAAGCTGTGTATGATCAATGTTAGTAATATGAGTTTGACTCAGCTACACAAACACAGACATCTGCCACCCGTATTAGATATCTTGCACTTGATTTGTAAAAAGATATGGGTCAGGGCTCTCATCAGGAGGCCACTGCAGCTTCCACCACACATTGCCACTCACATGCTGCCAAATACAACTATTAACCATCACACACGTGACAATTCGGACTATTCCAGGCCCCCAAAAAATGGCTTGGGTGGCAGGTAATAGTCATTTTTTAATGTATATTGAATTAATAATGAAATGTTTTTGTGGTCCTCTCTAAATTAGCCAGAAGGTGCCACCTTGTGCCAGACTGTCACAAGCGCCAGTATTAATAATTAAACCACTGGCTCAAATTAAGCACTGTTGATATCATCTGATTACCCATAATGTCACTCCTGAACCGAACATTTTAATGAAAGAATATGGCAATTTCTTAAGTTCGCTGTTATCCGGAAATGTGTCTTGCAACATCTGTGTAGCAAGTTTCCTGCGTTGGTATTACCACACCCTTTGCTGACTGTGTACAGCATTCCGTTGCCTTTTGTCTAGCTTTGTGCTAAATAGATGACATATCCATACAAACATATACAGAAACATACCTAAAATTTGATAGATTAGTCATCTCCAAAATATACATAGCAATCGTTTAGCCTGATCCCATTAAACATTCTGCAGTGAATAGCCATTTGTATGAATATTCTTGCTTACTCTAGGGTACCCTTAAATAAACAGTTTCAAGTCAGCTGTGCAGTTCAAAAATCCCTATAGCAAATAGGTCTGTGAGTTGGTGGAGATTGGGGTTGTCTGGTGATACTTGTTTATACTGTTGTTTCTCAACAGCCAACTAACAGACATAATAACATGCTTTCTAGCCGCGGGAGCATCTGTGCATGGCGGTGAGGTAAGGCACCCTCTGGAACGGTGGGTGAGACTGTGCCCGGGTCATGGCTGGCCCATGCCCTCACCACTTGTTGAAATGTGCCTGCTGGCCACGGCCAAGCCTTCGGTGGCATTGCCTCGGAGCAGCCACAGATGCTGACTTGCTCCTTGAAGCTGTTTTGCTCACTTACTGCTTCAGGCATTTTTCCTGCAATTTTTCACTTCCTTGTTGACTTTGAGCTGTGCCCAGTTGCATTTTCCCATCCATCTTGGTCTCTACCGCCACCTTCTCTATTCTTCCTGCGTTCGATGCTCGTCTGAGAAACCAATTCTCTGCAACATCCTACTGAGCATTACAGCACTACCCATAGCGTATTAGGGAACGTTTGGGGTTTTGAGAGTAAACATCAGTATATTCTTAACTTTTTCAAAAATTTGATGATTGCTGTCCCACACAAGGTCAATCCTACTTCAGTAATCCACTGAACCGATATTAGCCAGCATTAATTGCACACGCTGAGCCCCAGAGTCCCCTCTCTCCAAGCTCCCTGCCTGCCTTGAAATTGGATTATTTTGGCTACCTTCTGGAGGACAGTGTGCCGGAATGAGGAAGTTAGGCACTACATGCATTTTTGCTGGCTCTCTTCTGAGAGGTGGTATAATGGGGGCCGATAGGTGTTGGGGACCTTTAAGTCTCACTGGGACACTGTGTTTCATTTCTGGTATAGCTGCTGTAACCTGCAGCTTAGGATGCTAGGTTACCGCCTCACTTTTGAAAGATGTTTTTTGGCTCAAAGTTACTTTGTGGATTAACTCATAGACAGACATTCAAGGCATGGAGCTTCACTCATTTTAATCATACTTTGTGTGTGTGATTCAGAGGAGTCATACACCACAAAAATGGTAATTTCTCCCAACTTCTGTACATTGATGTTCTAGGAAAAGCTGTGCCCCGGAGAGAGATGGAGGGCCAAGGAATTAATGGCAGGGGGTGCACTGGCTAAGGAAGCAAGGGGGCGGGAGGATCCTGCTGCATCCACTGCTTTTAGGGTTATTGAAAGAGGACAGGTGGTATATGTGAGCCGGGGTGCACTGCTCTCCCATAGAATAAGACATTGTTCTATGTTTTTCTATGAAGCCGGTCGAGCTCAGAGGGGTGGTATTCACTGTGAAAATGTGCTTTCCACAGCTTTTGGCAAAGCCGCAATTCGGTCCTGAAATCCGCAGTTGAAAAGTTATTGGAAATATCTGAAAAGCTATCCTTGGAAGGCGCTGCGAAGCCATGCCAATCACAGACTGTGTGCTATAGAAATCCCAGTGTAATATCCCTTCTGAACAGCACTGTTTAGGAAGAGGCAGTCTTAAAGACTCTGCCTTTTCCCTGGAGCTTTAAACATATATCAAGAATTTGTTTTTGTATGTAAGTTTAAGTTTAAGGGATTTATAAAGCGAATGGCTACCCGCAGGCATCCCAGCGCTGCAGAGAGGAGCTTGCAACATGTGGGTCTTGGGGGAACAGCCAAGTTTTGAGCTTTTTTCTGAAACACTGTTCATTCTTGGTTAGCCTCAGTTCTAAATCCAGGCTATTCCAAAGTTTGGGGGCTAGGTGTGAGAAGGATCTTCCACCCCATCTTGATTTCCTAATTTTCGGTGTGGTCATCAGGAAGCAAGCTCCTGACCTTAGGCATCTATGGGGGGAATACTGGGAGACCAAGGCTTGTAGCATAGTGGGGCCTTTCCCGTGCATGGTCCTATGGGCTAAGCAAAGGGCCTTGAATTTTACCCTGGCCTGTACTGGCAACCAGTGAAGCTTCTTCAGAGATGATCAAACTGATTGATGTCTGGGGATCCCGAGAAGCAGTCTGGCGGCGGCGTTCTGCATCACCTGCAATCTGTCTATGACATATTTGGGGGAGCCAAGGAACAAAGAGTTGCCGTAGTCTAATCGTGAAAGCCTGTACCACTGTTTTTCTCGATTTTTCTGGGATTAAGCTCAAGATTTTTCGGATCATCCGGAGGATGCCGAAACAGGACCCAGAGAGTTTTTTGGCCTGTATTTCCATGGTTAGGTTTTGGTCTAACCACATCCCCAGGTTCTTTATGCAAGTTTTAGGAGTGGGTGAGGGCCCCCAGTTTCCCAGCCAGTTGATCTCAGGGCGTGGGCCAGGCCCATTACCTAGGAACATGAGCTCTGTTTTGTCCCCATTTAGTTTGAGGCTACAGTTGGCCATCCAGGCTCCTATTTTTTCCAAGCATGGAACTAGTTGCAGATGGTTGGAATTGGGAGTTTCTGCCACCGAGACCACCAGTTGGGTGTCATCGAAACAATGGACAGTCCAAATTCCTGCACCAGGTGTGCTAGAGGGCTTAAGTAAATGGTAAAAAGAGTCGGGCTCAGGGACGAGCCCTGAGGTACTCCGCATGGGCCGTAAAGGTATCATTGGAAGTATCTTTTGCTCAAGAACGAGGCCACCCATTGGTTGGCCGTGTCTCTAATCCCAATCTCAATGTAGAACTGGTTGGGGTGGCTTCCCTTTTCAAATGCCTCTCTAGGCTGTTCTGCAAACACAACCTTTGTGCAGAGTGATGCACCTCACAGCAGGGTAGTCTCCAGCCTGGAGCACCCACAACAGAGGTACAAAGAGGTGTGAACTATCTGCTCCTGGCTAAAAACAGCCAAGAAGACGGTGATCAAGAAAGAGGCAGAAGGCTATTCTCACCTAAAAGTTCATTCACCCTGAACAACAGAGACTGCAGACCCCCTGTCCTCCCCTTTCACTTATCTACTAATTGGCAGTGCTACAGGAAGCCTTTTTAGGAACTGCTCTCAGCAAAAGGACCTAATTGAATTCTCTAGGAACCCTGTCTCCTTTGTCCCCTCTTCAGTGATAGGTATGCTCATTCCTGCAAAGGATTGTTAGCAATACACTTCCACTGTCCCCATCCATCGCGGGCAAAGGAACATTCAACATGGAACTCAGAGGCCTCCATTACTCTGCTTCCCTTATTCGTACAATGCATATCCAACACGGCCCCATACACACACACCACATACACTTGGGATGTTAGCTGTAAGTTCCTTTCATATCAGTGGTTACTCAGCTGTGCTTCTGAAGCTACCTAGAATGGGAATAGGTAACAAAACAAGTATAAAATATGCACATTGACAAGATGCTCTCACCTAATGTCAAATAACTCATTTTAGTGAGTGAGTAAAACAAAAAAAAACTTTAATACAGAATAGTGAGGGAAGATCATTAAATGACAACTTTTCTTTATTTCTGTACCAACACCTATTGTGCAGCGTACAGACCCTGTACCAAGGCTGGCATACTCCAGACTATGTTTAAAAGGGCTGTCCTAGGGTTGACACACAACAGGCTAAACTCTTAATGTTAAGTGATGTTTTAAGCTATGTGCCCCGGATATGGAGCACTACGTAAGATGTTTTTTTCTTTTTTGCCTTTCTTTTGTTTTGTTTTTTGTTTACAGATTGCATCCTCAGATTGCTGTCTACAGTTTACATCCTTACAAGGCTTGCAATCTCAGAAAGCTGCATCCCACTATACTCCTAAAAGCCTGCCTGAAAAGACTGAACGTGACTTACTTCTGCTTGATTCCTTTCAGCCTGATTCTTCTCCTTTCTTTCTTCAGAGTGATCCTCTTTTTACCTTCCATCCCTCACATGCCTTCTATTTCTGACTATAGCCTCCTCTTAGCCTCATGCCTCTCTGCCTTAATCTTTCTTATTTTAATTCTGCAAAAGTCTGACACCTCATTTCATAGATCAGAACCTCTCCTCTTTAAAACCCTATCCCTGTCTCTGCTAGCCTTACTATCTCACTAACCATTCACCTGACACCACATATTCCCCACTAATGATCACACCTAACTGGTATTAATATAATCTATCACACAGTAACTGAAGCAAATGCATGTAATGCATATTTTGCTCTTGCGAATACATGACTTATCGCAACAACCAGCGATTAACCACTGGATTAACAGACAGCATTTAAAGAAAGAGAACTATATTTTACATTTTAATGAAGCAAGAACTAATACGCCAGAGACATCCTTGTTAATAATAGTAGTCAAAGAAAGACCATTAATTCATGTCTGAGGCCAAGAAACGCCTCCCAGTTCGGCCCATTACCTTTCTTTGTGTGTTCAGTTTGCCTGCTCAAGCATATTTATTGTTAGGTTGCTTGATTATCGGTGTCTTGTAAGGAGGTATTATACTATGTCAATGATTTCCTGATTCTTATGTGAATTACTTGAGACGCAGAGTCTGCACGCAGCAAAAGAACAAGTGGGACAACAATTATTCTGGTTCTTTAGCACAAACAATATTTCTGAATGAATGACGTAGGTCCTTGCAAGGTTGAGTGCATGAACAGGTTTCGGTCCCAGGCATGAAATGGCATGTTACCATTCATTTAAAACCAAATTAAAGAAGGTTCACTTCAGCTCGTGTGGTGGAAAGAGAATGGAAAGGAAAGCTTTTGGAGGGCTAGTTTCGCCCAGCACATGTTTTTGTGGGCATGGAATGGCCCACAATATTAAATGCAAGACACATTTCTAGATTTTGTTTTCCAATGGAACTTCTGTCCCTTTTCCAATTTCAAGAGGAAAAAATCAACAGTTGGGCCCTAATTACGAGTCTGGCAGTCCAAGGACCACCAGACTCACAAGGGTGGTCCAGCCACTGCTGCACCAGCAGTCCAACTGCCCCATTACGAATGGGATGGTCGGATCGACCTGGGACCGCGGACGCAGCCAGAGAACCGCCGTTCCCCGAAGGTGGTGTGGTGGTCAGGAGGCAACAATATACTTGGCAGGACCGCCGCCGTCCCGCCAAGTATATTACAAATTTCCTCTCCTCCAGGGTTTACATGGAGGTTCTTATTCCATGTAAACCCTGGAGGAGAGGAAACAAAGGGGGCCCTACAGGGCCCAATGTGCCTTCTATGCTTGTGGATGCACACAGGGGGGCATAACATATGCCCCCCTGTGTGCATGCACAGCAGTTCCCGCACAGCATTGACTTTCGAGTCCATGCCGTGCAGAAACCTTGAGAGGTGTGTCCATTGCGGTGCCTTTTTCAGAGGCACTGCTGCCTTTGAATGAGTCACCGCCCTGGGACTGCCATGCTGCCCGCCTGCCAGACTACCTAAAAGTCATAATCTGGTGGGCGGGCGGTAGTGACCTTCAGCGGACCAGTGGCGCCGAGGTTTGCACTGGTGCGCCACCGCTCCACTAAAAGCTGTAATCAGGCCCTAGGTGTTCTACAGTCTTTCTCCCTGTTGCACATGGAGAAGAGGCACATGTTATATTGCTACTTAATGGATGAATAATTATGAGTACTGCACTTGTATTACCTATTACTGGTAAAACAGCCAAGCTCCAAATGTACTGAGACTTCCAAAGGGATTACTTAATCAGCGGGATTGGAGTCAATGCAATTCCACTTTTATCTGGATAAACATACAATGTGCTAATACCACTGTGGCACTACTGCCATTGGTGACAACACTTTGTATTGTTTTGCAGCTCACAGTTGAAGGAATGCTAGTTTTCTGCTGCAAGCTTTTCAGTTATTGGGCATATCAAAAACATTCCTTACACCCACTATTATGGTATACATTTCAGAGTTTGGAACAGTCAACAGAAACACTAGTACACAGGTGATTTCTAAAGAGCACGTCATAAAAATTATACAAAAAAATTAATAAAATATGTGTATAATATTGCTAAAACAATAAGCTTGAATTGTAGATATAGGCCAGGGCAATAATCGGAAGAAACAACAAAAAATATGGCTCGTCTTCTATGATCCCTTTTCGAAGGAACTGCATATTTGTATAAATTCTAAGAATTACATTAGTAGAGATTTTCCTAATCTGCCTGTGGAGTATGGAGTAGGGAAGAGAAATTAGAGATGTTCTGGATCAACAAATTACTCTCCACTAGGAGTAAGCATAACTTGTGTAATTTGCTATAGCATAATTATGCAAATTTACAGCAGAATTAAGCGAGATTATGCGGATTTAAGCCACGAGTGTAACTCCCTATTTAGCGCTATTTTCTAAAGTCAACCAGACAATGCATTTTGTACTAGGAAAATAGCACTAAATGCAACAGAACAGGAACAGCAGATGCTTGCACTCTGTTCCTGTGCAATTGAGAAGGCATTTTGCCCCAAATTACGCAAACAGAAATAATGGCATAATCTTTGGGAATTACGCGTCACAAGATTAAAACGAAATTATTGAAAGTACTCTGATTACTCCGGCGTAATTAAAATTTCACTCAGGACTACTCTCCACATGACAGAATCTGGAATATTTTATACAACGGGCAATCAAGCAACGGGCAATGAAGCATGTACAGACAGAATGCAACCAACATAAAATGTGAGCTCTTACCCTACAAATGTACTGATTTCTTTCTCCTGGTGAAAATGTTTGTGAACGTACAATCATACTGCTCCTGACAAAAGGACGCTGTCTAGACGATAAGCTTCCTCGGTCTTTGGGTCGGACTGCTGTGCTCACATTGGCTGATTCATCTGTGTTAGTCTCTTTATCAACCTGTGAAAGTGAAAAAGGGTGAAAATGAATAAATGAAAGGCAGCAGATTAGTGCCCCCATAGCCTTGTATATATAAAGTAACAACAATTATAAAAAAAAAAACAAATGTAACAATACAAACCTTAGTGCTTTCAATTTAAATTTTTCACGCTTACATAATTTACATTCAGTCTTTGGATATCTTTGCACACAATTCTCAATCACAATAACAATTAAAATGTTTGGTTAGTTCTCTTGGCTCTTGTCTGCTAGTCATCAGGCACACGCATAGACTAATAGTATTTTTAGATTGACTGGGTAAAGCGTAACGAAAAATAGAAAAGGTTGGGGGTATGTAAAGGAATGCAGACAGCAAAAAGACACAGGGAAGTAATCACAAAGGTACACTTACACATGATTAAATCTGCACATGTAAGTTTATTCTTACACTTTTCAGTAACTTTGCTACTTTAGGCTATTCATCATTTACAAGTGTAAAGTTACTCAAAAGTGTAGACATATGTCCCTACATCCTGAATCCAGGGGGTAGAGCCTAATTTACGTTACTGCTTTTAACTTTCACACATAAACCAGGCGTTGGCTGCGCAGGGGTGTCGTAGCAGCCTATGATGAAGCATGTCACACAACTGTGTGAGTGAGGGCAGTATTAAGACACACGGCACGTGCCTCCATGACACAAAAACACTTTCTATTGCTCCCTACTCCCTCTGGTGTATAAAAGTATCGTTTGGGGGACTGGAGTAGGTGAGTCCGTAACCCTCACCCCTCCTCTTTTGTGTAAATTATGGGTAGCATGCTATGCCATACATTTTGGACCATGAGAGGGGCTCAGAGGGTGATTATCTGCCCCAGCTGAATAAAAGAAATAGCTCTCCAGGCCAGTCATTGCCATGTGACATGGGGATAAAGCTACTGAGTTTCAATGGTCTAAGATTTGAGTTATATAACCTCTACAAGATATCAACAATGATAACATCATGAACTCTAAACCCGACAAACAAAAAGAGGATTAGGTAGAAATGGCGTGATTCCTGAGTGCAAATTAACATTTGCAATTCACATGAATTTCCACTCATAAATCAATTTTGCACATAATATTACAAACGTACAGTGTAATATTTCTTGGGGGAGTAAATGTGACTCATGGTGGCAATGCCATTAAACTTTAGTGAAAACCCACACACTTGTGAGTTTTAGGGTGTTTGAAAATTATTCCTTGGCACACCCTTTACCTAAACATGGGCAGAGATGTACTCATGTCATTTTCAGGAGTAAATCCATATACAGGATGAAAATGGAGAGGAAGCAATTCCAATTTTGGTGGAGGTGTAGGGAAAGTGACTCTGCTTTGTTACTTATTTTTAGTAATATCTCTGGCTTGAATTTGAATATTATGTTTTTCTTCTAAAACCTTTCCACCTTCTTTTCTCCTTCTGAACCCAATGACGGAAAACATAATTTGAAGATGATGACTTCTTACTAGGGCACTGTGGATTTTCACTCGATGTCATAGCATGTCATCATGAATCTACCAACACCCATAATTAAAAACGTTTTGGGGCTATATATTTTTGGATTGACTGGGGTCGTAGGCCTGGTGATGTGCAGGCCCCAGATAAAGATGACACAGACTCGGAGTTGCGGTAGTGGTCAAGAACCACGAAGCAGGTCCCCCGGTCTCTTTTATTCCTTTGACCCCTCCCCCCTGCCGGCATCAACCACTGCCTGCAAAGAGGAGGGTCCACATCGTGGACACCCCTCACAATGCC
This sequence comes from Calotriton arnoldi, assembly GCA_963921515.1. Lineage (NCBI taxonomy): Eukaryota > Metazoa > Chordata > Amphibia > Caudata > Salamandridae > Calotriton > Calotriton arnoldi. Next base: position 703,830 of record CAWUFW010009484.1, read on the forward strand.
CTGTAGGTGGAAAAGCCCACCAACCTAACATATATGATGTTTTTGAACCCAGTGACTAGTTTATAGAATAATACACAACATGTTACTCGAGGAGATTTACACTGCAAAAAGTTTAGAATGTGCAAAGGCTTTTTAGCTAAGCAATTACACCTGCATAGTTTTACATCTTACACTAATAACTTTGGGAAGACTCAAGAAGTTAAAGGAAGGATCACAAATTGATAGTCTGTTGTTGTACAGCATTCGCTACAAAAGCCCTGATTATGAGTCAGGTGGAGCATAATTGCCAGATGGAATTCTGCTCCGCCTGATTCTGAGTGGGCTGATGTTCCGCAAGGAAAAATAACATGAGGTTTTGGCTGCACCAACCCATTGACCTATTCTTGCATTCACTCAGTTATCCACCCACGACAAAACACACACAAACTCAACAAGCATATGTAAAATAAGTGAAAAGAATAAAAGTAGATAAAAGAAAACATGCTGCTGCCCAAATGTGTGAGGCCTATGTTTGCAGTAAAAAATATGAGTAAAGATAGTAGCTGGCAGCCGTCCTGGTATTGTACGCAGTGTATTTTGTTTTTTAACTTCTGACATGGCTGCCACGTATTGAAGCAACCACTTGCCCATCTTAGAATACTAAATCAAGGATAGACTATAAACAATTCCATTACAAAATGTCAGGCCGGTTTCCAGGAATGCAGACAAAATCATTGGCCAGTGAGAGGCATGGCACCCTGCTGTGTAGAGGTGTAATATGCTCCACAACAAATAAATAAATACATACATAGACAAACAGGAGAAGGAAAGAAATAAAAGGAGAAAATGGAAAACTAAAGGACTGGCCCAGTAGCTCTATCACGGAAGCGCACCCGCAGAACAATAGAGACAATCGCTGAAGTGGGCTGACCCATAGCTCCATGCTGTCCTAGATGGAAGCAGAGTGAGAATAAGCCTACAACATACCAACAGCAGAAGAACACTGATGTACCCTCGAAATGTAATGTCAGGTGGATTGACAGAGTGATTTCTGGACTTTAAAATTGTCCCCTCACTAGAGCCATATATGAACTATTTTGTTCCAATGCTAGCTCACACCCTGTTAACTAAATTTAGACTTACCACCCTACATGTGAATAAATTCACATACAAAAGGAAAAACCGGTGGCTCTAAATCACAGAATTGCATGATTTGCACTAACAGAACAGAGGATGCAGAACATGTATTGTTTTTTTTTCCCCTTTATGCTAAATCTAGGAGGTCACAGATCAATCCGATGTGCATTTTTTTGGGAACAAGACACTTCAGTGATCCTTATCGGATCTTTAGATCTGACATCAGTATCCCCAGGACACTAAGTTAGGGTAGATATTTTTTAGCAGCTAGGCATAAAAGGACATCTTTGGGCCTTCTGCTGTAACAAACTAATATGCCCTTCGATGAAGATGCATTCTGGCTCAACCTGGGAGTTAAATTGATGGGCTTACACAACCCAGACTGGATTTGATGTTCACTGTCATAGAAATAAGATTGTTTTTATAGCAGTTTTTATTGTGAATCTTGTTCCCTTAGTGTCGATAGGATGCCTTTTCTAAATCTCTTGCCAGTGAAGTATTTTTATTATATTTAAGTGTATGAACCAAATGTTATAACCAGCTCCCTTGTAAAGGTTTGTCCACTTGGTTTAAATAATACTTATTTTGACATGCTCCACTTTATTGTTTCTACATTTGTAGCTCAGTGTTAAATGGATATTTTATGATCTAACTGCTGTTCTGCTCATTTTGCACTTTGACTATGAACTTGCTTTTAAAGTGATTTACTGTGTGTATTGAACTGAATGACATAACCTGTCTTCTTGCACCTGTTTTCCCACTTGGCCTAAATAATATTTTTGGTATGTATCTTTTTGCTGTTTCTTAACTTGTAAAGTTGTGCCTCAAGTATTTGTTTATCATCGAATTGCTGCTTAGCTTCATTTTATATCTTTTTAAAAAAAATAACTTTATTGGCATTTAGGAAATCACAGACAACACATTTCAGTAGGAGTCCATCCTTCTTCCCCCACCATCCACATATAATTGAAAGATATACAACATGTTGCATTATCAGTAAATACCAAGATTTACAAGGAGGAGAGAGGAAGGGAGAGCAAAGAACACTAAAATCTCTTGCAAATAAATGCCCCAAGACTCATCCATAGTCAAAGAAGCAAATAGCTAGGATACACCATAGTCTTGTCACACTAGAGAGAGAAAACCAATCTATATTATCTATGGAACTCCATGCCATTTATAATAAGCTTATCCCCCAGCCCCCCTTCCCAGCCTACTTCTGTGTTAGACCAGCATTTCAACGAATAGACTGAGATAATATAAATGAGCCTTGGTTATCTCAGTGTCTCATCAGTCCTCCCCCTCCGTTATCTACCTTGCAATCACCCCTCTGAGTTTAGAGACCACTTCTTCATCATTGTCTCAAGATAGAGGCAGTGTCCGCGGCTCCCGTAATTCAGAGAGCATGTATGACCAAGCCTGAAGGCTGTCCTTAAGCTTTTCATCCCTCCGGACATGTTTCATCCACACCTCTTCTGCAGTCGCCCATTCACACATATCTCGCAACCACGCCTCAAAAGAAGGGGGTGTATGCCTAAGCCATGTGATAGCAATACATCTTTTCACCAATACAAGACCCAAAAGGACAAATCTCCTGCTTAATTTCTTATTTTTCGGGGAGGGAAGTAAACTGAGCAGTACCTGTCGGATCTCCATGGGAATCTCCCAGCCCGAAGCTACCCCAAGGCGAGTATGTCTCCCCAGTAAGAAGTAAGGGATAGACAAACCCACACCATATGGATAAAACCCCCAGGTACCCGCAATGTGGGCATGCCTCCGGGCGGGCAGGGTATATCATATGTAATGTCTGTAGGGTGAGAAAAGTCTGATGCACCATTCGGACACTCCCGTGGACCATCATCCATTCCCTCTCTGTCAAGAGTTTCCCCACGAGCGCATCCCATTTTGCCTGTATGGGAAGAGCCACCTCCAGCAAGTCATCATGTAAAGCTCGGTCGAAATGAGATATCAACCGACGCCCCTCGGCCATATACAGCATCACCATTAATAGATTAGCTTTGGAGGGGTTCCTCAGGAAAGGACGGCCACATCTCCCTCGCCACACTCAACACCTTCCCATATTGGAGATATTGCCCGACTCACAAATGAAAGGAAATCACTGTCTCCTCCCTAGTTATAAAATGCCAGTCAACATAGAGATCTCCCAATAAATAACACCCTCCGCCCTTCCAACGACACACTGACATAGACCCGGCGATGCACGTAAAAGGTCGCACCGCCCCCAGAGGCATATCCGGTGCATAAGGTGCATGTCGCACAACCCGTCTGACAAAGTTCTCCCACGTGATGGTCACATGTTGTACAAAGCGATGCAGGAATTCTGGAGCCAAGCATCAAAAGGTTCAGCAAAGGGCGTCCTTGTAGTGCTAGAGGCACTCTTGTGGTTTGAGACCCTGTGATGACCTTTGACTACCATTATTTTAACTGACTTTAGTGTGTTATTTCATGCTAGCCTGGATGTACGACGGTCCTGCATATGCCTTGCTTCTCTTCTTTCTTGTAATCTTGTTGTCTTTCAGTGGGAGCTGTCACAGAGTAAAACAGCCTTGCCAAGAGCAGAATGTGTGGGATGTGCATTTGAAAGCGTGAAAGGGCGATAGAGAGTTGTGGAATGTACTCTTTGGTTTCGAAGTGCAGTGTTGTGGGCAGTGATGCACACATGTGCTCGGTGTTGTACATTGAGAGATAAAGTATGTGATGTATAGGACATTGAGAGATGAAGTATGTGAATCTATAAGCAGTTGTGCACAGTTGTGTATTGTATTTTACATTGATAAGAATTATGAAGTGCTTACTATTGGCTTTGACATGGCCTCATGTCATCCTTTTTCCCTGGCTTTGCCTTGCTTCAGGTTTTCTGCGTGCACAGCAGTGCTTGCAAGTTGCTTGGGTTATTCACGTTCAAGGTCTTTCTGTTTTTGTGAGGGATTGTTTATGTACTCTGAAAGGCTTTTGTGAGCTTCGTCAGGATAGAGGCTGGAACATGCGAGATTTGGAGAAGGGGACGTGAGAGCTCCTTCCTGCCGTGGGAATGCTTGCTTGGAACCTGGCCAGTTCTGGTAAGATTCCTCTGGCCCGGGGGAGGTCTTTCTCGAACCTTCTGGTGTGTTTAAAGCTGAGGGTTGTGGACTTAGAGACCGGGAGTTTGGAATCCGAGCGAGGACGGACACGTCTATCTCGGAGCGTGGACCCTGGTTGCTGAGGCTCTCAAACCACGGCTGTTTACTTCCCCAGTCTGAGATGCAGTGTTTTGCACCAGGTGATGTATTGAGTTTTGATTATTGCCATTGTGATGTGAGCCAGTGGCTGTGATCATTTGATGTGTGAGTGAGTGTGTTTTCTTTGTGATGTGTGAGTGAGTCAAGGTGCACCCCCAAAGTACTCATTTGATGTATGTATAGCTTTCTGATCTCTTGCAGGACGTCCAGTATATTTGCTTGAGTCTTATCTCATATTATTTGCTGCTTGTTTATTCAATAAGTATTATTCATGCATTTAGATTATTGCTTGCATATAAACATATATATCTCTTTGTGTAATTGAATCTTTTGCATTTGGCATCTGGGAAAGCTTTTGAGAGCATTGTGTTAAATAAAACCCCAAGCCTTATTCTAAGAGAGAGAGTCCTGGCATTTTGTAAAATAAAACCCTTTTCTAAAGGTGTTGTTTGTTTTGTGTTAAAGTCTTTGACTGCGCCGGGTGCTGGGCTACCGTGTGGAAGATTCTGTATTATCTGATAGGAGCAATCAAGACAGTCCTCCACATGTACCTGCTAAGAGACGTTTCTCCCAGCTGTCATCATCGTCTAATCAATGAACTGCGTGCTACAATTGAGCTGCCATATAATAGAATTCCAGGCGGGGAACCTCAAGCCCTCCACGGCTCCATGTCCTTTGTAATGTGTTAAGTCCCACTCTTCTGTGCTTGGAGCCCCACAGAAAGTCCACTAGCATGCCCCCCAATGTACAAAAATAATGTCTGGGAACCACATCTCTATATATTTATTACATTTCTTCTAATTCAGCATATCCAATGCAGTACCCTATTTCTCACCCTATACCACTCACAATATTCCTTCTACCTCAACTCTGTGACTCATCTCAAACCTCATCCTACTACTCTTTCCAATGCACTACCCTATTTCTTACCCTATACCACTCTGAATATATCCTCTACCTCAGCTCTATGACTCATCTCAAACCTCATTCTACTACTCTTTCCAATGCACTACCCTATTTCTCACCCTAAACCTCTATCAATATATCCTTTATCTCCACTCTCTCATTCATCCCAAACACCATACCGCTACTATGATCCCCAAAATAACCCTCTCTAGACTCTTCCCTACTCTACCCCTCCTTGCATCATCTCATACCTCTTTTACTATTCAGATTTCCCAAACAAGTCTTTCTAAACCCTTCTTTCTGAGTCTTCCCACTCCACCTCCCTTTCAGTCGTTCAAAGCCTCCTCCTACTGCTATGAGCTCCAAAAAAAAAATTCTAAATCCTTCCCTATTCTATCCCTCCACTATCCTTTTCAATCCAAATAACAGACTAACGTCCACCACTCAAATTATTTTTATATTTCACTATACTAATTCACCACTAATCCTTTTTGGGTTCCAGAGTACCATGCTACTCGCAGAAAAACACTTTAACACCTCATATGGGGTAGCAAGCGCAATATAAATGCAAACATTTTCCCTCTTCTATCCCTCCACTAACCTTCTCAATCCAAATAACTGACTAACATAGCACCACTCAAATTACTTTCGTGTTTCACTGTGCTAATTCACCATTAATCCTTTATGGGTTCCGGAGTAGCATACTACTTGCCAAAAAAGCACTTCAACACCTCATATGGGGTAGCAAGCGCTATATAAATGCAAACCTTTTTCCCTCCACTATCCTTCTCAATCCAAATAACTGACTAATGTATCCACCATTCAAATTACTTTCATATTTCACTATACTAATTCATCACTAATCCTTTATGGGTCCCGGAGTACCGTGCTACTCAGCGAAAAAGCGTTTGATGCCTCGTAAGGGGTAGTAATCGCTATATAAACGCAATTACAATTACAATACAATACATAAAAGGAATGCTGTAGGGCATAGAGACAGCGCGGTAAGATTATCATTTTCACTATCGCTCTCCTGCCCATAAGGGACGGAGGTAAATCTCTCCAGAACCTTATGGAGCCTCTCACTCCTTCCACTACTCTCCCAACATCAAGTATGCAGGGGCCCTATTGGCCAGTTGAACCCCCAGGTACGAGCCCCCGAGATTACCCAAGGAAACCCCAACTCAGGCAATGCATCTTCAGGTATTCCTACCAGTCTCCCCAAGGGGATCAGCTTGGATTTTTTTGGGTTAATGCGGAGGCCTGAGATGTCTCCAAACATTTGCATAAACTTAAGGAGGATAGGTGCTGAGTTCGCCGGTTGTTGAAGGTATACTAAAGTGTCATCGGCATAAAGGGAGATCACGTAATTGGTCTCTCCAAGAGATATCCCCGAAAATCGAATATACGATGTTACATTGCGGTGTTCACACCGTGATACCTTTACAACGCAGGCATTACAACGCAAGTCGTTACAACGACTTGCGCTGGAGGGCACTGGATTTAGGAATAGTATGATTTTCTATTCCAACTCCAGCCTACGTTACAGTAGGGAAGGTGTTGGAATAGTAAATCATACTATTCCTTAGCTTAGAGCGCCATCCAGCGCAAGTCATTGTAATGACTTGCGTTGTAATGCCCGCGATGTAAAGGTATTGCGGTGTGAACACTGCGATGTAACCGATGTTTCCCCCGATAATCTCATATTACAATGCAGGGTTGCTGCCAACGGCTCCATGGAGACTGTAAATGAAAGTGGTGATAGAGGGCATCCCTGACGGCCCAAATGGAGTAGAGACCAGTCCCCCGGACCATATTCTAGCCAATGGAGCAGTATAAAGCAATTTGATCCACTTAATGAATCCAAAACCCAACTCAATACGCTAGAGCACCTGCTAGATATAAGACCAGTCCACGGAGTCAAACGCTTGCTCTATATCTAAAAGCGCTAGGGCAAAGTCACCCTCCATGAGACAAGGAGCATGCCACACATGTGCCAAGCATTGCAGCTTCGGAATGAACCCTGATTGACCTGGGTGTTTAAGAAGGGACATGTGTGGGAGGAGACGGGCTGCCAAAATTTCACTAAGGATTTTCACATCTAGATTCCGGAGCGATATCAGTGTATAAGATGCAGTGAGCGGAGAATCCCCATCGAATTTCGGGATCATAGCTACCAAGGTCTCGCGGATGGAGGCCGGCATGGAATTAGTATCGAATGCCGTGTTGTAAACCTCCAGGAGGTAATCCGCCAGCAGAAGAGCAAACCAATGATAAAATTCCGCCGGTAGGCCATCACTACCGGGGCTTTTGGCAGGTTTAAGATGCGGAATTGCAAGAAAATGTCCTCCTTAGTAATAGGACCATTTAGCGTCTCGGCCACTTCTGGGTCAAGTCTCTGGAGCTCAACAGATTTGAGAAAGCCCTGTACATCCTCCCGTGGGGGTGGGGGGGACACTCGTTCCACATACACTTCACTGAGATGTGCGGCAAAGACTTCATTGATCGCTCGTTGCGTATATACCACGTATATACCTCATCTCCAGTTTTCGTTTGGAGCTGCAGGACAGGTGACTTGGAGGCCTCACGTCTATGGGCCAGAATCTTGTGGCTGTCCCTAGGGTGAGGAGGGTCCATGCTGGAGGGCGCTCCTTTCGTGTGCTGGCCTCTAAACTCTGGAATGCGCTCCCCACTTCTATCCGCAATATAAAGACCAATCTGCCTTTCCGTAAAGCTGTGAAAATATTTCTTTTCCCTCCGTTATAAGCTGTCTTTTGTTACAAGCTGTGCAGTATTCTGTTTTCAGCGCCGGGACGCCCCTTTGCTGGGGCAGCCGTGCGCTCTACAAGTCACCATAACATAACATAACATAACATAATCAGCCGGGCCAGCAAAGCTCCCTTTCTATCTCCCTTCATGTGTAGCCACTGTCGATATGCTGTATGTGTGTGTTTCTCTAACCTGCGCCAATCTTCTAGCAGGGCCTCTCGGGCGTTGCACCACTCGGACATTTTATGAGGAGCTGAGGGCAGTGCCGCCTCCAATCTGCCCTCCTTAGACTCCTGGTTTTTAAAGTCTTGTTCTGACTGACGCCGAACCCCGTAAGATGATTTAATACATACTCCTCTAAGGACGACCATCATGGCCTTCCAATTGAGCGCTCAGCAGATGCAGACCCCCAGCTTTCCTCCAAGTAATGCGTCAAAACGTCAGTGACTGCCACCACAGAGGGGGGGATCAGTCAAGGCCTCCACCCGGAGGTGCCCCAGGGGTATTGCTGGATGGTCATGAACTACCCCAAGACTCACTAGTTGGGGTTTAGAGCCTTACTTGAGGTGGTTTGTTTCCCCTACATATCGTCACTGGCTGACTTTGTTTAGAATTTGCACTTTGCACTATGAATTTGCTTTTCCATTCCCGGGGGCATGGCAGCAGGATATATCCGTTTGTGTGTGCGACAACTTTTCGATCCAAAGCACCGTCCATTTATTTTTGTTTTGCCATGGTATCACAATCCAAGACACCGTTTTTTGGTGCCGTTGCTGCGCAAGGCTAATATGAGTCGGCATGAGGATGGTTTAATATTCATGCAGTCTAGGCTCACCTGAAATCTGTTCTGCAGATTTAAATTTTATAAAATCAGTGTTTTACATCAGGAAGAGATATGAATTTCAAGGTCTATTTTTCAATGTTTTAGACATGATTTAGTCCATCTGATTTAGCTCTTTTAAATATTTTATCTCCAAATCGTTATTTGAAAATTGGGTATGGTCTATGATTTTTTACTAGATAAAATTTGTAATCCATGTCTTTCCATTTTATGTGTGCTTTTATTTCCTTTGGCGGAATAAGTTTACTTTGACTTGACTGAACAGGACAGGCGAATGATCTGAAAGATATCGAGTTAAGTAGGTGATCCCAAAAACCATGGGCATTAATTCGGCTGAGAGGAAGCAATAATTCAAGTGACTGAAGGTTCCTGATGCAGGAGAGTAGCAAGAGAACAGCCTCCTCGCCGGGTGACACTACCTCCAGATATCACACGTTGCATGCCAGCTAATATGTCCCTAAGTGCCCCCGTTAATCGGGGTTTAGTATGGGCCCGTGGAATTTCCCGATGCAGCGTCCCATGCAGGACACAGTTAAAATCCCCTGTTAATATTATCGCCGCACTCAAATAGGGAGCTGCTGCTGCTATCACTGCAGGAAGAAAATCAGTGCAATCTACATTAGGGGCATAGACATTGATAATACATAATACACTTCCCTCCAATTTTCCATGCAAAACAACTTATCTCCCCTCTGGGTCTACCACATGGTGCAGATGCTTAAAGGGGACCCGGAGCCACCCAAATAAGGACACCCCGTGCGAAATGAGAATAGGAGGTGGCATAGATGTGCCCCCTCCATCGTTTCTTCAGACACAGGAGGCAGTCACTCCAAACATGCGTCTCCTGCAGGCACACCACAGCCACCCCATAGCGCTTCAAATAAGCAAACACTCGTCTATGTTTCTCAAAGGTGGCGATACCACGAACATTCCAGGTAATCAGTTTAGTCATGGAGGTAGCCATGGGATAAGTAATTGTCTTCCACCTTCCCTCAACAGTGTAACATATTTGCGCAGACATCTCACACAAAGAAACCCACTCGGCGCATCAAGCATGGTCCTTAGACACGAAAGCAGAGTTAACAATCCTAAACAAACTACAATAAACAAGCCATACCCTGAACTGAACTCCTCCCTCCCCTGGGCAGTACCACCATCCCACCCGGTCCAAAGACAGACAAGATAGGATTCACGAATGCCGCCCCATACCTCAACATGAACAAAAACAAAGAGAAGAATAAAGAAAAACTAAGACAAAAGTCCCCTTTCCATCTCTCACATAAACCTGTGCTATGCAAGAGGTGGATCAGCTGGTAGGGTGTGTGCAGGAATCCTCCAGCTCCCTTACTCGGTTGCCCACCTCTAGGGGGTTAGACCCCCGCCAACACAGATCCCGTATAGGTAGGGGAAAAAAAAAACTACAGTACTCTGAGCAAACATTTCCCCATATAACATCTCCGAGTCCCCCCCCCATCCCAACACAAGCATTTCCAATGCAGTTTAGTAGTCCCAGCCAGGTATTTCAAGTCTTCGCCTGGGCAGACTACTGTCTCAGGTGGAAGTGGACTAATTCGGATCTCGATCTACTTGTTGGTCCTGGGAGGCCACATCGGCGTCAGGGACAACTCCATGGCCTGCTACGTTCTGTCCAGGCAAACTCAGATTCTTCCTGGACCTCCATTATCACTGTGGGTCCTCCGCCGACCCCATCACTTTCAATCATGGTCAGATCCATCTGATGCTGTGGGCCGGGCCAACCCCTTCGAGGGCTCCAAACAGTCACTCAGGTTTCTCCAGGAATCCAGCCATTCACTGGCCTCCTCAGCTGAGAAAAAGAACAGAAATTTCCCTTGGATTTCAACTAGCAGTTTGGCCGGGAAGAGGAGGCTATATTTCAGGTTAAGGTCCCAAAGGTGTCTCTTCACAACAAGAAACTTTTTTCTCTGGTCCTGCACACGTTGTGTGTAGTCCGGATAAATTGATATAGGGTGCCCCATAAAAGGTGAAGACCCCTGGGTGCGGATGGTGTGTAGGATAGCATCCCCGTCTCTAAAATTGAATAACCGAGCTATGATAGCTCTAGGCGGCGCACCAGGCCTAGGGTAGGAATAGGTGCACTGTGCACTCACTCAACAGTGGAGAATTTAGAGAGTCTTTTGTGGACCAGGACAGTAGTAATCCATAGCTCCAAGAAAAGTTCAGCCGACAGCCCTTCCGCTTTCTCTGGGAATCTCACGAAGTGCAGATTGTTTCTACGGGATCTCCCTTCAGAGTCCTCCACCTGTTCATTCAGGTGCACCGATTGTCTTTGGAGGCTAATGACTGTGTCACGGAGCGTACGGGCCTCTGTTTGTAGGGTGCTTACATTGTATTCAGTGGTAGATACATGGTCATGCACCTTGCGCAGATCGCAACACAGCAAATTCACATCAATGGCAACAGAGTCCATTTTATGGACCATTTCATCTCGCGTGGTCTTGATCGCCGCCATGACATCCGCGAGGGAGGGAGCCACCCCCATCTCCCACGGTAGTACCTTTCCACTCTCTTCCAGGATCACCTTTTGTGCTACGGGTCCTAGAGGCACTGAATGTGGATAGTTACGAATGTTATTGGCCCGGGTCGCCCAGTTTCCTTTCTCCTTTACCATCATGGCCAACCACCAGGCTACAACAATAAACAAATCAAAGATGCCTCAAAATATTTCCTCAAGTTATTTGCCACCAAATTTGTTACCAAAGCACCCACCCCTTCCTTCAGTTGAAGTCTGGGATCTACCCAGTGGCTTCTCACAGTCCCGGTCTTTATATGCTTCCCCCAGGTCTTGGGTCGTCCACACCGGCGATCAGCAGGTCCAGGACTTGGCACCAGGGGTCCTCATGAGACATCACCAGGACAGCACAGGCGATGACAACGCCAGTGTTCCCCCGGGCAGGCAGCCTTATCCGAGTCTGGAGGCGCTACCATCTCCTAGGGGCCCACCGCCATTTGGGGCAGTCTCTGCAGTTCTGCTGCTCCAACATTAACACATATCCCAAGAGCAAAACTGGTGGCTTCTCCTTCCATCGGGCCTCTCCCACGGAACTCCAACACTGGCCGTCCCATCTCCCACAAGGGTCACAGCACCAGTCTCTATAGGGGATCACCGCTGCCCTCCGTGAACACCCCTTTAATGTAGGCAGGGGGCGGGTCCCTCTTCTCCCCCATTTCAGCTGCACCCCTAAAGAATCTCCTGACCTTCAGGGGCTCAGACATAGCAGGACCCAGAGTTCAATTGCACTTCTCGGGGGCCCGGCGGGCACCAGGAGGCAATTAAAACAGCCTCCAGCAGGTCCCTCAGCGTTCTCCTTGCCAATTATAGACAGTCTTATGGGGCTTCTGGCTCACCATCAGAGCTGCGTCGCTTGTTTAAACTGCTGCTAGCTAGCTGGCTCAGGGTGGCCTGCTATGCCGATGGCTCCCTGTGAGCCCGCTTCCCAGCGGCTTGGCTTGGATGTCAGGGAGGCAGTCAGCTGGCTTCCCTTCTCTCATACCTCAGCTCCCCAGGGGTCCCCAGCCTCACCTGCACTCCAAAGCGCCGGCCCGGAGCTGCTCAGGTCGGCTCCTTGTCTTGCCGCCAGCTTCCTACTGCCACTTTGCCCACCACCTCGTGGGGGAAATGGCGCCGGACATCACAGAGGCGGCATCTACGCCACTGTAAACAACCCATTCTGGGTGGCAGGATGAAGCCCTCCAGCTTGTCACAGGGTAAGAACTGCGTCGCCGTGGGCCATCGGGGGGAAATTCCTTATCCCATACTGCAGGATTTTGGTCAGATTCGTTTTGTGTCGGCGGGAGAGCCAGTAGAAAAGTCTACTCGGCCATCTTACCTGGCCACACTCCCCTGCTCATTTTGTATCTTAATGATGAATTTTGATTTTAATATTCTTTATTGTAAATGTTTTTGTTTGTTACTGTATGTCTTATTGGCTTGTTCCCGAAATAAACATTTTGAAAGAAAGAACTTTTTATAATACACAAACAAGGCCTATAGCTTCTATTATTGGCTTGTCAACGCAACCAACTTAGGCCTACAGTCATAACATTACAAAAATGTAAGAAAGTACAACTGGTAAAACAAAGTATAAACTCTCCTAAGAATACAGTTACAAATTGCTATAAAATTACAGTTAGCAAAACCATACACAGCTCTTTCCGGAAGTGGGCTGGGAGGACGGGGGAGAGGCAACACTGCGCAGTTGGTGAGAAGCCACTAGACGGAGAGAGCACAAGAAAAACATGGAGCGGCAGAACAAGCACAGAGGTAAGAGAGAGCAACATGAGTACACGGGGTAGAGGGGCATAAGGACAGAGAGAGCAAAGTGGCGACAGTTGGAAACACATGCACTCTCATAGAACACTTAAACAAAAATAAAAAAGGAGTCCTCTAAAAGCGAGCAGAGGAAGCATAAAAGGCAGCCAATCAAAGAGATGTTAAAGAGGCTATGCTCCATGAGAGGGTCAAACACACGATTGATAAAAAAGTCATCAAATAAGAAGCAGCCAAATGAGAGTGACAGGAAAGCCAAACAATGGTAAGCAATGGGCAGACTCCAATCCATGTAAGTTCATAGTAAGTCCACATTATATCGTTCACAACCAGACTGCTTGCTCTGTCTGGTAGGCTCGACCTAAAAGTACTTCTTGACAACATCAAGTACAGTGAGGCTGCACCATTAATTACAATTATATCAATGGTACTGAAATAGCCCTCTGGGGATTTGTAGCACTATTTCATACTCCTATCAGGTAATATTATAGTTTTCAAGACTGACCTGGTGTTTGGAGCTATTTTAAAGATAGGGAATCTACAGCAAGAAGAATCTGTTCATTTTTTTTAGAATTTTAATATAGTGCTTACAATGCACAAGAGCATCACAGCACTTCACATAGCACAGTGTGAGAGTAAATGACACAGAGGCTGTATATACAGCAAACATTGAAGCAGGGCATTAAGTGATAGATAATTAAACAGGGAAAGCATTTGCAATGTGACAAATCCATAGAAGCGAAAATATCAATGTTGGGGTTAAATACTAGGTAATTAATATCTTTGCATATGTGTGGCATTAATGAAGACATGGAACATAAACAGTTTATAAGCAAGGACTAAACCAAAGCCGAAAGGTGGTGGATAAATTAAACATATAAGGCATTCTCAAACTGAAACATTAAAGCATAAAACATCAACACTAGTGTCAAATCAAAGGTCATAGATATCTTTGCACATAAGTGACATGAAACATCACACAAACCAAAACAATTTGCATTTTTAAAGCGCACATTCACTCCTTGTGGCATCTTGCTACCGAATAACAGATATTTACTATTACCCAACTTAACAATATTTATTTTATTGACCAGAGAAGGACGAAAGGCTGAACAAACACGCCGGGGTTTGAACCTGTGACCATGGGTCAACCATGCATCCTTAAAGTAGAAGAATTAGTCCATTCAGCCACTGGACCCAGCCACCAGGAACAAATGATTCAGGGCACGATGGTTCTCCATAGGTTCATGAATAAAACTGACCATGTTGGCATGAGGAAAAGAGAACTATTATATTAATCAATGACTGCGAGTAGGTCATTTCCATACGACATGCAATAACTGTAAATAACTCAGTGTAAGTACTACTCCATATGTCTATGTGGAAGGAAGGTGATGAGGTAGAGAAGAAAGTGGAGGAAGAGAAATAGGCATATAGTATGAGGAAAGCGAAAAAAAGTTTAGCAAGAAACTGTTTTATTTCCTTTTTAAAAGCAAGTACAGAAGTGATGGTATGAATAGCCGGAGGAAGGGAGTTCTAAACGTTGTGTGCGCAGCTAAAGAAAGATTGTTTTGCTGTATGTTTTTTGCTACAAGCCTGTATTTCCAATGAGTCACAGCTCTGAAGTTGACGAGTCTCGACAGAGATCTTCAGTTTCTTGGCCAAGTAGTGTGAGTGATCGTGTATGTGTTTATGAATAATGTATGTAATTTTGTAAACAGCTCTTCCTTAAATTGGAAGGATGCCAATCCAAAGAGCCGGGTCTGGTGGCGCAGTGGACTAATGCGTTCACTGCAGGAATCAGTGTTGGACCAAATGGTGACAGGTTCTAATTCCGGCGGGTCCACTCAGCCTTTCATCCTTCCGAGGACGATAAAATGAGTACCGTTGGGTAACAATAAACATCTGTTAGTTCAGTTAGAGCCAAGATATCCCCGCTGAGGTGAATGTATGCTTTACAAATATGCGTTATTTCATGTTAAGAATAGAAGACTGGAGAGATATGATCTTATTATCCAGCCTTCAAATTCAGACTGGCCACTCCATGCAGAGAAGCTCTCAGAAGGGAAAGGTGGATTTTAGGAACACCTGATTGTACCGTAAGGCCATAATGAAGTCTGGATAGAACAAGCTCTTGGAAGACCTGCTTCATGTCTTGTTCAGGGACAAACGTTTTGATACCCTTGATAAGACTGAGATGATGGTTCGCATTTCTTGTCATGGCATTGATTATGATTGACCCTGCAATCAAGAATAAAACCAAATAAATTAACATGTTCACTCATCATCAGAGACCAGTCTAGGGTGTTGATGGAATTTAGCATTCATTGAACTAGGACAGAGAATGTGGTGAGATGCATGGCAACTTCGTTTTGCTGGGATTCAATTTCAGGTGAAGAGTTGTTACTTACACAGGACTGTGTGTTTCAGAGAGTTGAAGCCAGCAGGATAATAATATCCCACAAGGAGACCTTCAAATTCAGCTGAGTGTTGTACTTTTATTGATGATAAGATATGCCGCACTGATTTATGATGTCACCCAGAGGTTTGAAATGCAGGCTAAAGAGGACAGGGACTAGTATATACCCTGGAGACACTCCTTGTGTTACTTCATCTGGGTTGTCGTAGAGTTATCAATCTTGATTGATTGGGAATACAAGGTTAACTATGTTTGAACTAATCTAGAACGTTGCCATCCAAACCCATGCATCATCACCCATGAATAGTGATGCCATGCTTAACAGAGTCAAACACCACTGAAAGGTCAAGTTGGATCAACAGCCAGGAATCACCATTGTCTAGAATGCAAATGCAATCATTAGCAAGATATCGGTCTCTTTACTGCAGCTGGGTCTGAAGCCAGATTAGACATCATCCAGAAGATTACTTTCATTGGTTAACTACTTAAATTGACAGTTATCACAACTTTCCACAATTTTTGCCAGTAAAGTTAGGCCGGTCACAGACTAGACGTCGATGAAATTGTCTGGGACTGCTGTAGGTTTTTCTTCAGAAAGGGACATAATTGATCAAGTTTTAGGCAACCTGGACACTCATTGTGAAAGAGATTGATTAATCAGAGTAGACCAGTAAGGGGCAAGGCTTGTATGCATTTCTTTGGTTCATTTAATTATTATGGGATCTGAAAAGTGGTTAGAGGAATTGAGTTTGGAGATGGTGCTAGGGAGATCAGTATTTGATACGTCTTTGAAAGTAGACCACCCGTTATTTGGAGATTTCCTAAACAATACAGACGGAGTAGACATTTGAGGAACTCTCCAATCTTTTAAATCTTGGTATCAAAGATGCAGGCAAACTCATCACATTTAAAGTCAGAGTCGGCTAGTTTCAGAACAGTAACCGAACTCGTGACTCGTTTGACTATCTCAAACAGTCTCTTGGGTCTGATCTTTGCAAGATTGATTTGAGATTTGATAGAGAGAGATCCAGATCCATACAAAGGAAATGCTGCATAAATGCAATAAATTAGCCTCAGGGGCCAAGTAGTGCTCACACGTTTAAATAGGATATTTAGAAATAGCTTTAAAGTGTACCACATGCAACATTGTGCACTATACTAAGCCAACCGGGATTCCACGTCATATCAGAGGTAATATTTAAGGTAACGGCACAAACAAAATACAGCTCACAGTAAACTCAGACTGGCATTACACATTTACAGTAAAGTCACTAAGATTTGACAATACCTCTTTGATGAGTCTTGAAAGGACTTCAAAATTACTTCTTGACGAAACAAGAAGGAAAAATATAGGAGCTCTGGTTTCATACTGTGAATGCCAAGAAGGACCGTGTCATTAAGCCAGCAAGTACTGAGCAATTGCCTTGTTTTGTGCCTATTCAGAAACATAACACCTGCAACAAAATACAGGCAAAACAAGAAGGCCTTTCACGCTTAATCTGGAAGAAAAATCTTAATCGTTGCGGTTTTATCTAACGTAGCTCAGAATCGTGTTTATTTACTCTGTTGAATAGGAAGTTTTCATAACTAGATATTTGTTGGCAGCATCCTTCCCTATTCATAATTGCTAACATTCTAGAATATATTTCCGGGGATTACGTTGTTACGCACTTTATTGCTCAGACCTTTCCAATCTGGGGCAGAACACACATCAGAAAAGTACGCTGATGTTGCCAGCAGACTTATTGTGTGCTCCTGGCAACACAAGACTTCTGGTGTGTATGCTCTAGCTAAGAGTGGGTCGGAAGTGAGGGAGCAGGGTCAGAGAAATCTACAAACACTTCCACCAGTGTGTGCATGACGAAGAAATAAATGATCCCTCGAGCTGTAATAAAGTTGCCATTTAAGCACATGACTTTGTCTCAGTGTCAGCGAGACCCGTACAATGCCAACAAGGCATGTGTGTGACTGGCATTGGGCCAGCGTGTCTGGTTTCAATGTCTCTGGGAGGACAGCTTCCCCGGATATGGACCCTGCATCAGCAGTGATGCTTGAGGTAAGGCCGCAAGCTTCAGTTGTTTCTCCCACATCAGCAAACAGTGTAGCATTGGGCCTTCTGGGCCCAATGGATAAAACCATACAACACGATGGATAAAACCATACAACACTTACATTACTGCATTGGGAGTTTAAAATGACGAGCGCAAGGGTTGTTTCCTGTATCATTGTGGGGGTCCCTCCAACATGCAAAATGTTACATTTGAACTTTCTGACAATTAAACTTAAGAAGGGATCCTATGCATATGTATAAATGGTTTAGGACGGAAAAAGTGCCTTCCACTTTGTGAATATTAAAAAAAGTTTGTTTGGGAGTAGCGGCCAACTCCCAAACAAACGTTTTGTTAAAATAAAACAAAAAAGTTTCTTTCTAAATGCAGTCCTGTTTCCTTTAAGAAAAATGGGCTGCATTAAAAAAAAACACGAAAAAAAAAGTTTACTTTATTGAGACAATCACAGACAGTGGGCTCCTGACCCCAAGCAGGCCACCATCCCTGTTATGGCCGCTAATCAGGAATAAATCGCAATTTTCGACCTACCTCGTGAATATTAATGAGATAGATCAGATTGTGACCCACTCACAATCTGAAATTTCCAAAACAACCTATTTGTAAATTGAAAATTATTCAGTGGTCGCAAAAATACTGGTCACAAATTGCGACCAGTATTATGCGAGCAGTACAAACTACATCTGGCCTGAGATTTTAAAAATATAGTGCAAATTTAGCATTGTGGTTGCAAATCATTGCAGGCTGTGAATTATCTAAATTCTAGAAGAAGCTCCCTCAGAAGCCTTTAGAGTTGGGAGACATCCTCATTGTGGCACCTGAGCTCACAATCCAGGCTGAAGCTATGAGATGTTGCAGGTGCTACGACGAACCCCTATAAAAAGAGGTGTGTCGCATAAAGAAGCCAAAGTGGGACATAGTACCAGTTTCCTCACATGGTGACTGGTCAGTGCTCACCAGTGAACGCAAGCATGCTGGAAGAAGGGTGACTTGAAGAAAGTATGTGAACGTAAAGACTTTCCAAACAGTTGCTGTTTATTCGGTATCTCTCCAAAGTACATCATTGCGCACAAGAGACTATCACTGAAGATCAATTGAAACGTGAATCCTTTCCTTCCTCTCCAAAAGGAACAGCCTGTGGAACATTGAGAATGCTCCTTCTGCAATAGTGTTATGGTTGATGACGACATCGCGTAACTTGTGCTAAGCATTCATCTATTTGGTGAAAAAGCCTTTTGTCATTGCCACTGGTGCTCCAATTAATGGCATTAATGCCATGAAATCTGCATCACATATTATCCACTTTCAGTTGCAATCTACACATATGGCTCACACAATCCCTTTTGTGCAGACTGTGCTTCATAGCTTCACTCTCTCACCAAGGAGATCCAGTTTATTTTGATACCAATGTGACTGATGCAATGGCAGACACAGGATGTCTCTTGAGTTTTCGAGACTGGCTGATTTCTGAAAGCATATGTAAAGAAAGTGCCCCATTGCCACTTTTGTTGTCCTCTCTGCCACAAGCAGTATGGGAAGAGTTAGCAGTAGATTTCTATTGCCTCACTGCTTCACGTCAGCATCTCTTGGGAGTGGTGGATGAGTGCTAATGGCATTATTTACTGTTTAAGTTAACAATAAAGAAGCCCATGCAAGTTTCCAGGTTGACCAGCGTTCCTGTGGGGACAGGAATTTCCCCTGCATGGTAATTAGGCATGTATCCCTGCCCGAGTGCCTGACTCCATGTGAAGCTGGTATCTTGACTTTTATTGTGGCCCTGCCATCATGGTAAATCTAGCATGTACGCAGAGGTCATGGTCTTTCCAAGACTATGCGAGGTGCAGAATCTGTACTGTGACATGGAGGAGCACAGCACAAGCCTGCATAGATACAGAGGATTACTGTCCCTCTCTGTCCTGGGTGTATAATATAAGGTGGGTTTGGGAGCCTACTATGTTTAGTGATTTACAGTCTAACAAGACCGTTTCCTCTGTGACAGCAAAGAGCATGGTCTACTGACATTTCTCGTTAAAGTTCTGCTGTTAAGTAAAACCAAGAACTTTACATTTACATGAAGTGTGCATGTTGTGTGTGCCTGTGTGCAATGAGCATATGATACCTATAAACTAGTTGGATTATATGTGTGTAAGTCTGAGTACTGAAGCCTGTGGGATCCATCTTGAATGTCCCTGGATTGGTATGACAAGACAGAGGATGAGGAAAACTTGCCCAGACAGTAGAAGTGTGATGGAGCAAGGTTTCAAAATTGAAACTTGCTTGTATGCAATCCTCCTCATAGTATTAATTTATTAAACTTGTACTGTCAATACTAATCTTTGCATTCACAAGGGATAGACGCTTGCCTATGTGTTTTACTAATGAATAACGCTTGTCTATAAATCAAGATGGCCGCTAAAAGCGCGGGACTTCATTGCGCATGTCGCAACCTGATCACGTGGTGTGACGTCTTTCTTTGCTTGGTGGGAAACTTCTGCTTCTGCGCAGTGTGCATTAAAATGGCCGCTAAATGTTTTCACATGCTTAAGCTTGCTCTCATGTCATTATTAAATTGTCGTTTTCTTAACGCTACTAATGCAGGATAATATTATGATTAAATGGGAATAGAGTAGGGAAAGTGGGTATACAGTGAAACTTTTTATTTGTGATTTTAATATTTTCTTCTTGCACTTTTAGTAATTCGCAAACTTGGGCCTGGGTTGGTGTCTTGAAACTCGAGAGACAGAGGGTTCTGCGCATGTGTCCTGTATGCCTGCCAAGTGAAGTCAACTTGGACGTCTCCCAAGGCCACGACCTATTGGCCGAAGATGATGTACCCAATGTTTCCGGCGGAACAAATTGTTACTTTTCTCCTGTAAAATATATAACATTTGTCATGAGACGGGTGGGAAATAAAGCGAATGTATTAATTTGAAGGGGAGGGAACGTAAAGACAATAGGCTTTACAATTTAGGCCAAATCGATATGGTGCGAGAATCCACCCCCTGTACCCGTCCAATCAGAAGTAGTGGTCCCATATTTTAGCAACATTATGGGGAGGTACATGGGTGTAGAAGGGTATAATAGAATATAGCATTAGTAAATTAGTCAGAAGAGCATGCGTTCACGAAGAACAGGCGTCCATACTGCCAGAGCGCTCTCAACTCCAGACTGCCCAGCTGATCGGTTGCTGACTGAATTCCTGTCCGGAAGAGGTCCTGAGGAGGGGGCGGCGGAGTCCATTAGACGGGAGAATCGAGAGAAGTCGAGTATCAGAGAGGGAACGGCGCAGGCGTCGTTGTAGAGAGGTCACCGGTCCTGTCCTGATCCTGGAAGCAGTCTTTGCTCTTCATCCTTCCTGGGTCCTAATTTTTCCCAACTCCTTGGCCAAGGGGCTTGGTTCTCGCATTTAGGTAATTATACTGCAACCTTTAGTTGCGCTGCTGTCTCTATCTTCTCCTTTTCCTTAAACACAGTCATTGATTAGCAAAATCATTTCTATGCTTTTTCCTGGGTATTTCAATCAAGTACCGTGTGTTCTGTATTTTACTCTGCTAAAACTTTAGATAAACAATTTTAAAACTTCCTGACTCAGTGATTATTTCAGGATTATGTACTATAATGAATGTCACTCATTTTAAACTTCCCAATTAGCAAAGGATCCATTGGTAAGTTATTACTCTTCAATCAGAAGGTAATTGGCAGCAGGGACTTTGATAAAAGAGTACATCTGACACCCAGCGTAAGTATTAGTGTAGTGTGAATGTATGGGCCCAAGTGAGTATATGGTGTATGAATGTTGTTGGCTAATATTGCGCTGGATCAAGTGTACTGAATGTATTCCTGTGGCTGGAGGGTGGAGATCCAGTCAGCGAAGTGAAGATGATAGAGACAGGCCTACCTTTAGAAGTTCCATGAAGACTTTGCTAGCACAAGTTTACTGTTTAGTTCTTCCTGACCACTGCCATTTGGTTGAAGGTAGGGGAAAGGGGTGGGTCTGGAGTTTCTTTTGTTCAATGTTTAGGAAGTTTCTATGTCAGGCCTGCCCTTTTGTCTGTCCCTGGTTATTGCTTCAAGAAGGTAGATGAAAGGTAGGTGCAGCGAGCACTAACTGACAAATCCTGGACCCCCTCCAAGACCACATGACGAAACTGGAATAGTTTTCTTCCTGGAAGAAACATGGACCTCAGAGCTCTAAGCCTGCCAACCTTGATTCCACAATGACCTTACACAGTATTCACCAAATTCAATGCCTAGCCCACATCCTGTGTCAAAACCCAGGCCACGCTTAAGACTAGCACCACCCCCAGGACAAGGCCAAAAGAAAGTTGGTAGACAGAAAATCTATGACTTACCAAATGCCAATGAAAACAGCTAGAACGCAGATGGAGACAGACCCACAACAAAACCAACAAAAGCACCTAAAAAACAGCCCTCAAGTTCTAGCAAATTATAGCCACCAAGCGGTCAGCATTGACCAAATGCATCGAAAACAGCATAAACACCACCAAAGAAATCTTTGGCATTGTGAAGATCTCAACTTCACCCACCGCCAGTTCCACAACTGTCACTCCTTCCCAGGACCCCTGGCACCAAGGTTTACCACTACTTCAGCAACAAGATCAGCAACATCAACTTTGACCCCCAGCAGGGTCCATCCACCCTCGCAGTCCTCCTGCCTATCGAGATGGGGCCCCAGAACCCCACCATGACCACCTGGTCCACTATCATCATGGCAGACACTGCAGCGCCCCCAGGCTCGATCGACTCAGGAGCACCATCAGACCCCTGCCCACACGACATCTTCGATGGATTGGATCCCATCAGTACAGCTCTTACCATTATACTCAACAACTCCATCAACAAAGCTGCATTCCCAGACACCTAGTAGCAGGCCACGATACTCCCCCAGCTGAAGAAACCTTCAGCAAACCTGAAGACGCTGGTGAACAACCGATCAACCTCTTAACGGCCCTACCCTGCCTAAGCCATGAAGGTAATCATCAATAATAGACTAGCCAACCATCTAAACAACAACTATCGCCTCGATCCCACCTCATCCTGTTTCAGGCCCAACCACAGTACTAAGATTGCCCTCAGATGACATCATGGACAGAGGAGACACCGCAACCCTCATCCTACAAGGACCTATCTGCAGCTTTTGACATCGTCTCCCACCCCATTCTCATTCAACGCCTCCATGAAGCAAGCATACGAGGACCAGCTCTCCACTGGAGCCGCTCCTTTCTTGCTGTATACACCCCAGTCAATCAGTCTGGCTCCTTAGACCTCAACCGCCATTAACCTCATCTGCGGAGTGCCCCAAGGATTATCTCTCAGCCCACACTGTTCTCTCAACACCTACATGGCTCCCATCATCCTAACCCATGGAATCAATGTGATTTCCTATGCCAGCGATACCCAGCTCATTCTTTCCCTCTCCTAAGAAACACAGAGCACCCAAACCAACTTCACCTCCTGTGGGACATGATATTCCCCCAGATCAAAACGAGATTCAGATTGTAATTTGCTCCTTTCCAGGGGCTGACTCTGTTGAAACGTAAGACAGCTCTGAAAACATGCCCTTCGGAGCACCAAGTTTTAGATTATCGTTTAGCTCACACAGTAGAATGCTCTATTTCAATAGAGCCAGGTATGTTTGTTTCATACGTCTTTATAAAATGGCATATCACATAACAACCAGCATAAACTTGTATTTGAAAAACGACAATCTAGTGCTTTTAACTGGGGTGGTGCAGAGTTTTATACTGCAGTCAGTTTCCCGTGGTTCACAACTATTCTCCTTTAAGTAGTCTGCCGGTGCCCTTTGCCTACGCTCAAGCGTAGTTCTCTCTCACAAGTGTTAGTTGGGATCGAGCATTTTTTATGTGACTACATTTCTTTCCTTGCTAAGCTTTTTCTCTCGAATAGTCTGAAACAGTGCTGGGTCGGTTACTCGAAATAATTCTGCATGCAACCACAAACCTGCTTAGCTTTTCTTTGTGAGTGATTCAACGTTCCGTGAGTGATTAAACATGCGTGACGAAAAGGTACAGATATATAAATTATATAATATAATTGATTGTATGCACACCTTTTTTACTCCATTTGTTCCAAATTATTCAGGGTATGTTTTATTCTTGCGTGCAGACTGAGCCCGTGCCCTGCCCTCATGGCACATATATGCTGTGCGATTGGGATGGGGCGCAACCGCGCTCCAAAGCAATTTGACGAAAAGGTACACCATATTTTACTTGAGTACAAAATTCTCCTAAAACTCCTGATTTTACAAAAAAGTTAAACTTACAAAGAAATGTGCACACCTCTATTTTTGTCACAATGTATAGAGTAAGGACAGCTTTTTGTAGGCCATGTTGTGGCACATTATTTATCATAATTCCAGATTTGTATAATCAGGCATTTTCACTAATCCTTGAAGAAAAGGTACATTATATTTTACTTCAGTGCAAAATGCTCCTAAAAGTCCCAATTTTCACACTAAAGCTCAATTTACGGAGAACTTCGCACACCTGTAGTCTGGGCAAAATGTATGCAACTCACACAGTAAGGGCACGTTTTTGTAGCCCATGCTCAGGCACATTATTTTTCACAATTCCAGCATTCCAGATTTGGTTAACATGGCATTTTCACTGACCGTTGGGGCTGAGTTCACAAGGCAACGTTTTAAAGCACAGGTTTTTCGGAACCTCACTCTGCTACAAGTATTCTCAAGCTGGAATAAAGGGGTTAACGGCTCTATCAAGATTCTAATCTATGGCCTGCTGAACACAGGACAATTAAAATCATAAGCTATTTTAGTGCCCAACCAGACAGCATGTTTACTGGTTACCATTCCCTGGAAACATTCCACACACTAGCTAAGTGTTTACATTCACCCTCATCTAACTGTATTAATTCAACCCGGACTCCAATTAACCAAGCAGAGCGTTGGTTCACATGAGAAATCCAAAAGTGAGCTGTTTGCACAGGTAAACAGAACGATATTAACTTGCAAATGTCAACATAGGTAAGTGACCGAATTTACTCAACACCTTTGATTGAAAAGATCTCTTAAAATGGACTGTCATTGAAAACCTTTCACATTCAGCACGTCTCTAATTGACTTGGCTGAAGCTCGCTTCATACGAAAGAGGCTTTACTTCCAGACATGATGAATTCAGTTTGTTTTAATTCACTTTCCTGGCATTCCTGTAAAGTAACATCAAAGGGCAGCAGAGAAAAGCCCGTAACCATACATTGTGGGGTTCAAACGGCAGGACTTCGCAACAGAAACCAAAACAAAACTTCTCAAAATTCGAAACGTGCATTTTTCAGCGCCACGGTAGCCCCGTTACAGGCTGCCGAAAAGGTCCCAGATCCCAAAGTGTTTCAAATGGGGCCATCTCTTGAATCCGTGCTGCCAGCAGAGTTCTACCTGGCCCTGCCCTGACTCGGAGTATGTACTTATTATGCATTAGTAGAAATACTTTATCACTGAGGACGGGCGTGCCTGACAACTGAGAAAACGAAGTGCTGCTGACAGGCTTTCGGGCTGTGGCTACCAGTCAAAAGCGGCGCGTTGGCATGGAGAGGTGTTATTACCAAGACATTTGCAGTAGTAATAACCATTCTTTTATATAGCGCGACATATCTCACGTCCGCACTGTCTAAATACCTGTTGTTATTGTAGTATCCGGCTGGATACATTCTAGTGTTCCACCAGGATGTAACATACACTATACACCCACCCACCACAGGCGTCACCAGTCAGGTGACCCTGTCAATAAAAGGGGCCGGGCGCACGTGCCCTGGGCCAGTTATCGTACCATACCACCCAGTGTCTGTGTCCGTGCTTTCCCACCATGTGGGCCTAAGGCCCAACACTACACTTGCGACGAGGCGGGTCGCTAACCCTGCATGCCTGCTGGCCTGCCCTTCATCGCTTCGCGTGGGGGAGGAGAGGAGCCCAGCAGGCGACACCCCCAGCGCCCTCTTTCACGCCACCCGTGACGGAGGTGGGGAGTGAGCCCCTCGTGTCACCCAGTCACGCGTCCTGGCCCCGAGAGGATCGGCGTTGCCTACACAGTGACACACATGCCCCTTGCCAGCATGCCGGCCGCAGCCCCGCTGTAGAGGAAGGAAGACACCGCATGCCCACACACTGCTGATGCTGCAGCCCCGGTGCCGGACTGCCCGACAACTGAGGTTAGTCGAACTCTCGGCAAGCCCCGAAGCGCCCACGGCTGTCCCGCCCGCTGTGTCCGCACTGAGAGCAAAGAGTGAGGGGACTGTTCCCAGCAACCGCCCAAGTCCCGGGGGAGCGCCAAACCCCCGCAACGATCGCGAGGTGCCCGCAGCTGCCCCTAGGTGGCTGCCTCCACGAGCGCATGGTCCGATTACCCCCAACAGGCAGCAGTAGAGAAACACTCGCGGACTCACCCCGCTCCCTCTTACCGTGCAGCCCGAAGCGCCGGACAATCCTGCCACACTGACGGCTGCCCAACGTAGCGGTGCCACAGCAAGAAGAGGCCCTGTGCTGGTTACTGGTGACGTGCTTCAACGCCCATGAGCTCGAAGGAGGCTGCCGCAACAGGCAAAGAGACTGAACCTGCAGGCAGCGCCATCTAGCGGCTGCCTCCGCAGCCAATCAGCCCTGTGACCCACTCCGCAAATCAAACTGTGTCCCTACCTGCCAGTGACTGGGTTCCTCCGCCAACGCTGCCAGCGACCACCAGCTCCCCACAAAGGTCCCAGGCCCCTCACCTACACTTGCAAGACAAGCTCCTGCCCGCATTGCTGGACCCGTGTGGCCTGCCTTTGGAGGGGAAGCTACTGCACTACAAGCTGCAGACGCCGGCAGCGCCCCCTAGCGCTCGCTAGTCGCACCGCACCCAGACTCCATCAAGGCCCGCATGAATGCGTCACAAACCTCGGCGTGACCCCACTGGAATCTTCAGCCCATGGGACTGTTCGCCTCCTCAGCGCCAGGAGCAGCAGCGCGTCGGCTCCAGGAAGGAACACAGAGCCACCCAGCGGTCACATGTCTGCGCCGCACCCGGGGAACCAAAGCAGCCAGTGGACACAGGCTTCAGTGGAAGGGCCCCAGCGCCCAGAAGCCCGGCGAGACACTAACCCAGAGAAGCCCCAAGCAACCCGGCTAACACTGTGCACACCCCTGCGCAAGGCCACCACACGAAGGTAAAGCCGCCGCTGGCACCGGGCGGGTAACACTGCAAGCCAAATCCGCATCTGCCCGCATACAAGCTGCCCCCCATGTCAGCACCACCCAGAACCCTGTAGCAACCAGGGCAAGCCACCGGAACGACCGCAGCGCCACCAGGGGGGCTTCCCCCCCCCCAGAAGTAGCACGCTGAAGACCGGATGCACTATCTGGCCAGAGCAGATAGCTAGCGGTACTCCCGACCGTCATCCCAAGCAGCAAGGTAGGCCGGAGGAGAGGCCCCGATGCGCCACTACCCTGCTGGAAGAGGCAGGATCAGCAAGAGGAAAGTGCAAAGTGACCCTGGTAGGAAGATCCACACCGGCACGTCCAAAAGCGGTCAAGCACACTGACAGCGGCGCCACCCATCCGCTCAATGATGTCAGCCACACAAACCCCGAGGTTACAATGAGCACGAAAGAGAGGCTGCTCACTCTGCAGAGAACCTGCATGAAGCCTGCACAAGCACCGCCACGCAAAGTCCAGCCAAAACAGGGTGACCAAAGGCCCAAAGCAGCACAACCTGAGCACGCAGCACCCAGGAAGAGGAAAAGTGGTGAAGAGCACCGCCTACCACCTCTGCAAACACGGAGAGAGACTGCCTGCTCATGCCCAGTCGCTGAGACAGACGACACCAGGCACAGCAAGACGTGCCCTCACAAAGGAGTGCTCAGAGAGTGGCCCTCTGCACCCTGCAAGCGAAAGCAGCAAGGACACCCCACCAGGATCAGCGAGTACCCAGCACAGCCAAAAGAGAAGCCGACCTGCCAGACGGTCACAACGAAGAAGCACTGCTGGAGGGACATCCCCTACAGCTCCACCGCCTCAGCGAAGCCCCGCAGTGGGCCGAAGGAAACACAGAGTGTCCTCCCTCACACTGCCTCAGGATGGAGTCGGCAGTGACCCACGACAGGCACGAGAGGAGTCGCACACTCCATGTGGCAGGCCGCCACAGTGACAGGCGCTCCGACAGCATGCCGACACGTGACCGGACGTCACAGCGAATAGCGACAAAGGAGCCTGTCACGCAAAGTGACCAGTCCGGACAAGCGCACCGGAAGAAAGGAAGAAGCGGCCGCCACGACGGCGCAGCCTCGAGGTGCAAACACGACGCCCTCGAGTGAAGAGAAGAGGGACCCCGTGAAATCCCTGAGGAGGGGATGGTGCCACTGGAAGCCCCCCAGAGGTACATGCAAGTCCTACTGACAGGACAGGCCTGCAACAAGTTCGCAAAAGAAAAGGAGAGACCGTCACAAGAGTGACACGACCAGTGAGATGTCCATGTGGAGCAAACATGAGACAGGTGGCAGGACGCCACATCCACGTGAAAGCCTGGTCGGAAGCAGGAGAAGAGCGTGGCACGACGCCACTCCGCAAAGGAGGAAAGAACAGTGGCATGACGCCACCGGGCAGACAACCACCACAGGAGCGCAAGATGGAACGGAGAAGAGCGACAGGACAAAGGACTCGCACCAACACTGAGGAAGGTGTTCATCAGCACGAGCCAGCCACCGGGGTGCAGAGACGTCACTGGAGACAGCTCCGCGGGAGGACCTACCGTAAGCCGCTAGCAAGCGCGATCTGCGTCCTGGCCCCACGCTTCGCAGTTCGACCGTCCTCTCACCTGTTACCGGCTGGTTGGTATCGATAGCACCCCACCTCGCAGTACACCTGCCTGAAGACAACGGAGCGGTGCCACGAAGTCCCTCAAGTCCTCCTCACTCCCTAAGGTCACCCCGACAGAAGATCGCCGCCTGTTTGCCCACTGAAGAAAACCAACATTCTGTTATCACCATCCATGTGCATCATCACCAAGGAGCATCGCACCACCCGAGTGAATCCACACACGCCCCAAACAACCGGAGTTCGATGAGGCGAATCACCCAGGAACCTTCTCTGCACCCCCGTCAACCTACAGCCTGCCGAAGTCGAGCACACCCGGCCATTGGAAGATCCGCCCTTGGGGACTACACAAGACTTGGCCGTGGCCCTGTTGGGAGTTCCACAGTGACCCCTAAGCGCAGCCTACGCAAAGGCCCGCACAGCCCACGTGGCAGTCCAGGGGACAAGGGCCTCGACGGAGTTCCCGTGCGAAGGGAGTCCGAGTAGGAGAGATGTGTCGGCTGCTGCTCCACGTCAGGCGTGGGAAGCATGGAGGTCACGGTTGAAGACTGGTCACCCACAAGATCGTCAGAGGAAGGCGCAGAACCCGAGTCCGGACGGCGAGGACGCCCAGACGAAGACACCACCACCAGAGGCTACATGAGTGAATTGGCTGTGAGTCCGTTGGCAGTTCCCCAGCGACGCCTTCGCGCGGCTCACACGAAGGCCCGCACGGACCACACGGTCCCATGGCAGCCAGCAAGAAGGCCCTCTGAGAGGCTCCAGTGAGAGAGGAGTCCGGGCGAGAGAGGCAAGTCGGGCGTCGCTCGGCAGTCAGGGGCAAGGAAGATCATCAAGCACGCCACCTCCAAAGGAAGGCCTCACTCACAGAGATCATCTCCAACAGCTGCAGGTTTTGTCGTCCACCGGGGCCTGAGCGCCTGAGAGATCTCACAGAGTGGATTCCACCACAGCTCCAGATGCACCGACACTGAACTTTTATACATAGACTTCAACACCGCGAGACCAGGCCGGTCTAAAGAACATCGCCAAGGCGGATGAAGGCATTCTGACCATGTGGTCCGAAGCTCCGGCACTGCCTGACTGTCGGCCTGAAGAGACTCATTTGGTGCTATGTGTTGTTTATTTGTTTTTATTACAGGTTGGACTCTCGTTTGTTTTTTTTTCATTAAAATTTGGGAGGGATGTAGTATCCGGCTGGATACATTCTAGTGTTCCACCAGGATGTAAGATACACTATACACCCACCCACCACAGGCGTCACCAGTCAGGTGACCCTGTCAATAAAAGGGGCCGGGCGCACGTGCCCTGGGCCAGTTATCGTACCATACCACCCAGTGTCTGTGTCCGTGCTTTCCCCACCATGTGGGCCTAAGGCCCAACACTACAGTTATTACGTTACAATTTAATGGTACTCAATTTACTGACCATGGAAGGATAGAAGGCTCAGTTGGCCTTGCAGGGATTTGAAGTTGTGACCTACAGAGCTAAATTACAAGCCAGCAACATATTAAAACTACATTTGCAAATCAGACACCGCCTGAGGAATATGGAACACAATTGCCTGGAACCGGAGGATATTGTCTGTGAACAATTAGAAACCACAGAATCAACTCTTGCATATCGAATGGGGAGGACGCACCCCAAAATGGCGGTCCTGAAGTCTCAAAACATTGCAGCTTTTGCTGTTTATCTTGCAAGACCTAGAGACACTCGTTTTGGGGTCTGTCTGTCCAGATGTAAAAACGAAAAGCCAAGTAGGGGCCATAATAGGGTCAGATTTACAGTCGAGTTCTGTAATCAGAATTAATAAATGAATGCAACAAACGTGTGATGATTGAGTGTACCATTTCGATATGAAATAGCCCCTCATGCATTGCAATGGGGCCACTTCATAGAATGCAGAATGATACACCAAACAGCCAAAAGCACGAAATGAGAGCTGCATACTCTTCGAGGGTGATCCAAGGAGTGAATAACAAAGTCTCAAAGCAATGGCTGCGCTGACTCACCCACTCAAATCAATGGTTAAATAGGGATGACCCAAAGCCACTATCTATATATTGGAAACAAAAGGCCTTGTTTATAGCCTTGCTGCCAGTGCCAAGGCAGAGATAAAATGAGTTTCTAAGAGTGAAACTGGTTTTAGAAAATTGTTTCAATGTAGAGGACTTTCTTGCATTATTAAATAAGAAAAACCTGGTGGTTATGAGTAATTCCCATAATTACGCCAATACGCCACTACACATAATTTACGTGCCATTTATGGTAAAAATTTGATGCAAAAGTTTCATTTGGAGTAAAAAAAAATGTATGAGAGTACATGTTCTGACATTGTTCGCATTCTACACTGTTAGAAATGGGGGTCTCTAGTTGGCAATGGTTTGCACCTTTGTCCAAATGGGGACCCTTCCTTATAGTCAGGATAAGGGGACTACACTACTGAAATAACCCTTGCTCACCCCCTTGGTAGCTTGACACGAGCAGTCAGGCTTATCTCAGAGGCAGTGTGTAAAGCATTTGCACATAACTAACAGTAATACAGTGAAAACACTACAAAAGGACACCACACCAGTTTTAGAAATATAACCAATATTTATCTGCGCAAACAAGACCAAAATGATAAAAGATGAACATACAGTAATCGAAAATATACGCTTTGCAAGAATGACTTTAAAATGCAATTCCTTCAAGTCGGTAGCTCCGTCCGGAGCTACAGCGGTGCTGAAAATAACAGAATCCAACAGTTTCGGCCGACCGCATCGGTGCGGACTGGCGTCAGTGTCAGCAGACTCATAAACACTACGGGCCCGATTCACAGAACTAACTTACGACAAAATCCTAAACTTACTACCATTTTGGTATTCACAGAATGAACTTACTCATTTAGGTATTCACAGAATAAACTTACTCATTTTGGTATTCATAGAAGACACTTACACATTTTGTGTAACTTACACATTTTGTGTAACTTACACATTTTGGTATTCACAGAAGGCACTTACTCATTGATGAGTAAGTGCCTTCTGTGAATACCAAAATGAGTAAGTTAATTCTGTGAATACCAAAATTGTTGTAAGTTCATTCTGTGAATACCCAAATGTGTAAGTTCATTCTGTGAATACCAAAATTGTTGTAAGTTCATTCTGTGAATACCCAAGTGTGTAAGTTCATTCTGTGAATACCAAAATTGTTGTAAGTTCATTCTGTGAATACCCAAATGTGTAAGTTCATTCTGTGAATACCAAAATTGTTGTAAGTTTAGGATTTTGACGTAAGTTAGTTCTGTGAATCAGGCCCTACCTCTGGTTCCGGCCGACCGCATCAGTGCGGGCCGGTTGTGGCAACTGTCGTGGTTGCGATCTGAAGCGTAGTGGTGTGGCGTGCAGTGCCCTCAAGTCGCGGTGCAGGCAGCGGCTCGGTGACGGTCATCCAGCGGCGTCTGTGAGACTAGGGCTGCGGTGCAGTGAGGCGGTGCTCATTGCGGTGCTGACAGGTCACGGTGCAAGCAGCAGTGCCAGTTGATGGGAGCTGGCGTCGGTTGGCCCAGACTACGGTGTGGGATGGGGCGGTGCATCGTGTGACTTACAAGCAGTGCCCCCAAACCACAGTGTAGTCACAGGTGTCAGTGTGCAGCGACGTCATCGGTGAGACCAGGGCGGCGGAGTGAAGCGAGGCGGTGCAGAGTGCAGTGCCCACAGGTCGTGGTGCAAGCAGCAGCTCGTTGGCTGCGGCAGTCGTCGTCGTCGGTGAGACCTGGGTTGCGGTGCGAAGTGTGGCAGTGCCTTCAGGACGCGGAGCCAGCAGTGGTGTCGGTGACGGTGTCGGCTGCTTTCCCCCTCTGTTGCAACTAAAACCCACGGTTCCAGAGGCAGTACCCAGAGGTAAGTGAAGTCTATGCTGTCCCTGAGACTTCGTGAACAGGAGGCAAGCTCTATTTCAAGCCCTTGGAGTTACTCAGCGACAAGTGAAGAAAGTTCAGTCCAGTCCTTTCACTGCCCAAAGCAGAAGCAGCAACTGCAGACCAATCCAGCAAAGCAACACCACAGCAAAGGGGCAGTGCTCGTCCTGGCAGTTCGTCCAGCTCTTCTTCTTGGCAGGTTCCTTGATCCAAGCGAGTTCTAAAGTTCTGGGGTCTGGGCCCCAAAATTTATACTCAGTTTCTCTTTGTTCTCTTGGGCAAAGAGTGTCGGTGCTCAGTCCAAACCAGTTTGGTCCCCTCTGGCCCAGCTTCCCGGTAGGAGGTGGAGGCAGCATTGTCCAAGGCAGACCAGGCCCATTCTGGTGAAAGGAAATCTCCTCCCACTACCCTAAATGCAGCCCAGGTCTATTCAGCCCAGCCCCGACTCATCCAGTAAAGGCAAGACACACCTCGACCCCCCCATTGGTGGTCTGAAGAGAATGCACATCCCCAGCCCCAGTCACTCCAAAGCCAGACAGTCAATCCACAACACAGCAGAGGATGGCTAAGCAAGAAAATACCTACTTTCTAAAAGTGGTATTTTCAAACACAGAACATAAAAATCATCTTTACTAAAAGATGCATTTCTACATTCTGAGTTCAGGCATACTAAACTCCATTTCCCTATCTTGTCCCAATGGAAGATATACTCATAAAATGTTACCAAGTATTCCGCATTCTATCCTATGGGACAGATAGCCTTTCAACAGTGAAAATTAAATATACTGTATTTCACTAACAGGACATGTCACACACACTGGTACATGTACTATCTTTCAAATACACTGCACCCTGCCCATAGGGGTATCTTGGGCCTACCTTAGGGGTGACTCACATGTAATAGAAGGGAAGGTTAGAGCTTGGCAAGTGGGTGCACTTGCCAAGTCGACATGGCAGTGAAAGCTGTGCGCAGACACTGCAGTGGCAGGTCTGAGACCCCTTTGAGAGGCTGCTCGTGTGGGTGGCACAATCAGTGCTGCAGGCTCACTAGCACCATTTGATTTACAGGCCTTGGCACTCTCAGTGCACTTTACTAGGGACTAACTAGTATATCAAATATGTCAATCTTGGAAACACCAAACCATAATACAATTTACAATAGGAGCACTTGCACTTTAACACTGAACAGCAGTGAGAAAGTGTGCAGAGACATTAAACCAGCAAAAACAGAGTCAAAACCGGGAGGTCGGAAAGCAAAAAGACAGGGGAAACATACCAAAAGATGCCAGATCTAACATACACCCTCTGATCTTTAAGTGGGCGCAGTCCAAGCAGCGGTCATAGGCTCCACACATTTCAGATTGCAATACCCTCATAAGGCGCATTTGGGGTGTTGGACTTGGCCCTTTTTGCAGGGTCATCCCTGAACTTTTTGCCTTCCTCCTAGTCTTTTTTCTGACCTGGTGTTGGTGGTTTTAGGACTCTGGGCACTTTAGCACTGCTGTCCAGTGTAAAGTGCGTGTGCTCTCTGTGGTAAACATGGTAAGATTGGTATACACCTGTTTGGCGTATTTAATTTACCTGTCAGTCCCCAGTAATGTGGTATCTCACATACCCGGGGCCAGTAAATTAAATACTACTGGTGGGCTTGCAGCGCTGCTTGCGCCGCCCACCAAAGTAGCCTTCCAAACCTGTCTCAGGACTCTGCCATTGCAGGGCCTGTGCGCGCAGTGTTACTGCCGCTGTGACGAGGCACGCAAAGTGGTTGCCACGTCTGTGACCCCCTTTCACTGCATGTCAGTCACCCCTAAGGTAGGCCCTAGCTAGCCCTATGGGCAGGGTGCATTGTAGGTAAAAGGTAGGACATGTACCTTAAGTGTGTGACATGTCCTGGTAGTGACAAACAGTCATTTTGGTTTCTCACTACTGTGAGGCTGCCCTCCCATAGGAATGCATTGGGGATTCCCTGATAAGTGTTTCAGTGGTAATTCCTGATATGAGAGGAGCAGCGTGGTCAAGTTTGATATGTTTGGAATAGTAAAAATAAATGCTGCGCAATGGTGTGCGCTGATTTATTATCACTATTTTAGAAATGCCACTTTTAGAAGTTGGCATTTCTGTGCGCTATGTGTCTGCCTGCCTGATGTGTATTGCATGTCTGGCTCTGCATTGACAGGGGCTGGTGAGGTGTGTGGCTCCAGGGAGGGCAGGGTGAGTCAGCGCTAGGCTGAATGGGCAGAGCTGCATTTGGAGTAGTGGGAGGAGTAGTCCCTGACACTGAATAGGTCTGTGCCTGCCTGGGTGAATGCTGGCTCCACCCCCCTGTGGTGTGTCTGATGATCGAGCCCAATCTGACAAAGGAGGGTGGAAGCCTGGTAAACAGAGTGCTTCAACACCCCCCCGAACCAGTTGAGACTGGTTCCCCCAAGCCCTGTGCCAGGGCAGACAAAGAGAAATACTGTATAAATATTGGGGCTGTGACCCCATGAAAGGGTGCTTCCTTGTGCTGCTTTGGGGGGCTTGCTGGGCCCCAGGAGGAACCGCCACGAGGGACTGCCCCTCTGCTGGAGGGCCCTGTGAGCTGGCCTGACTGGGCCCAACTGTGCCCCTCTAAACTCTTGGGATTGAGCGCCTCGTGAGCGCTATATCTTTCTCCAAGGACGGTAGAAGCGTGTGTGGCCTGCAGCGCTGCGCTGCGCAATACTCAAAGGGAATCCCGGCGTGGGGATTCCCCCGTGCTTCCAGGAGTGCAGCGGGAGCCTACCCCGCATTTGCGTGCCTTCAGGAGTGAGGCTTCTTGGAGAAGCGGGAGCCTACCCCGCATTTGCGTGCCTTCAGGAGTGAGGCTTCCTGGAGAAGCGGGAGCCTACCCCGCATTGTGGTGTTCCTCGGAGAAGCAGGAGCCTACCCTGCATTGCGGTGTCTGGAGAAGTGAAACCGCCGAGATCAGCCAAAGAGGAAGCCAGGCGGCTGTGCCTGGTTGGGGGCGTGGCCTGATTCCCCCCGAACCGGAAGGAGAATCCAGGCGGGAGCCCACCCCGCACTGGATGGTGCCGAAGGACGGCGGAGACTCCGCTGCGTGACGAGGAGCCTGGGACCGGCGGGAGCCCACCCCGCCTTCGTGGCCAGTCCGCAGGAGAGCCCCGAGAGGAGGGGCTCGACCGGAGCCTCGAGGGCTCTCCGTGCCAATCAGCAGTCTTCCCGACCGGTGGCAGGAACGAGAAGGAGCTGCCCGGGTTCCTGGAGCAGAGGAGCGGAGTCCACGACAAAGCCCCGGTGAGTGGGGGCCGAGTGTGGAGCAGTGTTGGTGCTCCTCAGGCACGTTTGGTGCCGAGGCTACATTTTCACAGCTGACCCGCCTGTGGGAGAGCAGCTGCAATGGAGGGGCCTTCTTGGTTAGAAGTCCCGGAGTGGGTCTTAAAAGGCACGTTGGTGCCAGTGCTTGTTGTTCCTCACAGCTGCACCGCAGGAGCGCGGGCAGCTGCACCGTGGGGGCAATTTTGTTGTAGGAGCCCCAGAGTGGGGCTCCAGAGGCACAGTGGTGCCACAGCCAATTTCCACAGCTGACCCGCCTGTGGGAGGGCAGCTGCAACGTGGGGGCAATTTGGTTCCCTGAGTCCCGGAGGGGGACTTGAGAGGCACGATAGTGCCAGTGCTTGTTTTCCCAGCTGCACCGCGAGAGCACGGGCAGCTGCAACACGGGGGCATTTTCTTTTCTTGAGAAGGAAAGAGTGAGATACACTCTCCCGCCCCAGTGCATTACGCACATTGGTTTCGCTGTCCAGGCAGCCAGAGGGCCAGTGGAAGGCCCTACGTTTAGAGCCCTGACATTTGGGACATAGGGCATTTGGGGCCCCTGGAAGGCCAGTTGGCCGGGGGTCACTTTTGTGTAATGGAAGGGCGCAAGGCCCTTATGTGGTTATGCTGAAGGTAATGTATGCACCTGGGGAGTGTTACTACGGCGCACTCCTAAATGTGATATATGCATAGGATGGTTTATACCTAATGTGATGCAGACATAATGCGTTTATGTTGCTAGTGATAATGCTGAGTACAGTATTTTGCCAGTAGTTACTGGTTGTGTTTTATATTTACTACTTGTGGTTTCTAATGGTTCTGACCGTGGCCCGATTGGCCCGGTCATGTATATAATCCCCTGTGAATTTCTACCTGGTGCCAGTTGGCACAGTGTATATTGTGTGATTAGGATTCTAATGTGTTTTGGATAATACAAAGGCTATTTTTTTATATAGCCTTGTGTGGAGTTTCTTTTGTAGTGTGCCTAGTGTGTCGCTGCTGTGTGTGTGTTGCGCAAACACTTTACACATTGCCTCTGGGATAAGCCTAACTGCTCTGCCAAGCTACCAAGGGGGTGAGCAGGGGTTATCTTCGGTGTGTAACTCCCTTGCCCTGACTAGAGTGGTGGTTTCTGCCTGGCTTAGGCGCTTGCCCTAGCCCTAGCCAACCAGAAATCCCATTTCTAACATTGGTTGTCAGCGGTGAGGATAGGACTTGCGTTTGCGCAGTACCACAGCGACAACTTGTTGCACTACAAATTCTGCATTTAGATAATCACAGGTTTGGGGATTATTTCTCCTGATTATTTTTTCTCCTTAAAAGTGTCATTTTTAGGTCT
The DNA here is from genome assembly GCA_963921515.1 of Calotriton arnoldi. Taxonomy (NCBI): domain Eukaryota; kingdom Metazoa; phylum Chordata; class Amphibia; order Caudata; family Salamandridae; genus Calotriton; species Calotriton arnoldi. Next base: position 740,872 of record CAWUFW010009484.1, read on the forward strand.
CGCCTGGCGTTAGCAGCGCGCCTGCGCTGCTCTCGCCATGCGAGGCTTCTTGGAATCAATACGGTTTGCGAAGTTGACTTTCGGCTCCAGCCGTAATTTTCATTGGTGTGCGTCATTTGACGTCACCAATTATGCTAAACGGGGTGCACTGATTGTCCAGGAGGCTTTTTAGTCCCTCCTGGTTACCACCCTGTCCACTTTTGGCCCCGCCCACCGGGACTGGATCTTTTACAGGCGGATTTACACGCTCTCCTTTAAAGGACAGTAAGCACTTTTTTCTTTTCCTTTGCAGCACCGTCCACACGCTCGTAATGGCCGCTGGGACAGCCTCTCCTGCTTCAGCCTCCCACCCCTCGTTGTTTTATATTATTTAATCGCACAAGCGCGGTCCGTTTCGGCCGCGTTTGTGTATTTAATTAATTATTTAATCGCAGCAGCGCGGTCCGATTCGGCCGCGCTTGTGTATTTAATTAATTATGTAATCGCACAAGCGCGGTCCACTTCGGACACGCGTGTGTATTTAATTATTTTACCAAACAAGCGCGGTCCGCTTCGGCCGTGCTTGTTCTCTTTTATGTGCCTCGCTGTTCTCGGAGGAGAGCTCGGGCTGCTAGAACAATACTCGGCTGCTGGCTGCAGAGCACACTGCGCGTTCATAGGCAAGGCTGAAGGCCTTGCGCTCTGGATTCGCCACAGGCGCCCTCACCATGGCGGGGGAACCCTTGTTTTTTTCTCTTATCTTTGGCATCTTGCATGATCATGTACTGCATTTATGGCTGTGCACGCTCAGCACTTCTCCGCCAGAGGTTTGTCTTTGTGATCTAGCTCAGAATTATAGTTTTAGTTTAGTTGTACAGATCTTTAAGAACGACAAACCGTGTTTGTTTAAGTTAAAGGAAGCAGGTTCTTTACTGGCGTACTGGAAACATTTTCTCATTTGTTGCGTTGAACCCGGCTGGTTTCTGTAATGACTTTACACCTGAATCATACTTGCTCTGTGGTAGTGAAGGGCTGTTTAAAAACGCGGTAAATGCGAATGGTTTTTGATGGTGCCATTTCCGCCTCCCTCCAGGGCTCTCTCTGTAATGGTGAACTTCATCTTGATTGATCTGTGCTGTCCCTCCACCCCTGCCTGCGTCTTTTTTCCTCCATTTCCACATTGTGTCCGCCTGCCATGTTGCTCCCAGTGCTACTTTGCTTCGTCCTTCCATGCCCCCTCTGAATATGCCCCAGGGGCCACAACCGTGTCTCCGGTTCTTCTTTCCACTATGTCTTCCTTGTCACTCTGTATCTCCCTACTGCTGCCCTGCTGTTCCTTTCTACACGTCTCCTTCTGTCTCCTTTACCCATCCATGCACCCCCTTACCAGAGATTCCCATGTCCCCCCCGAATCTGGCTATGACGACTCCCTTTATGGCTCTCATCCGCGTCCTTCTACCATGGGGGTGTTCGTTGTGCCCCTGTCTCAAATGCTCATCTCCGCTTCTTCCTGCTCACCCTGATCTTCCTCTTCTAATCACACACGCCCTTTTAACCTTTGTCCTTCCTTCCCTCCCCCTCTCAACACGTCTTCCTTCCCTCGCCCGCCTCAACTTCCCCACCCCCTGCTCGTTACCCCTTCCAAAATACCACGGGCTGCCCTGACCGGCCAGGCAGGGCTCATTTGCCAAGCTCATTTTCGAGTGACAGTTAGCAATTAGGATTTCACTTTTGAAAAGTGCTGGTCACGCAGAAAGCGTGCATATTTCCCACATAAAATTGAGATGAATGGGCTGCTCACACGGTTTAACTATATTACAGGGTTAGTTTTAAAGTTTATTTTATGTCAACAAATATTTCCGCACTAAACTACAAACTACAGTTAGTTTGGACCAATGGATGGAGGGTATTCATTTCTAAGGGGAGACCCAGAGCGATTGGTCACCAAGGACGCTGTGTTACAATCCAGTGCATTGTGGGAGTAATAGTCCAAAGGCATTACAGTTAATATAACTGACCTAAAGCACAGGAAAACATGATTTATAAAAGAACATAGTTGTCAAGTTCTCAGTTTGCTTATGTGACATTTCCCTGTTCACAGGGCTGTAAGTGGGATAAAAAACTGGGTGGGGGGTCTCTCAAAGGGGCGTGGTCGAAATTATTAAGGGCGTGGCTTAAAAACACCTAAGCTAAAAATCTGTGCTTAGCATAGTGTGCCGCCCCACTGGTATTTTGCTGCTTCTATCATTGCATCTAGATATATAATACAAGTACCATTACACCTACAACAATTCAGGACTATTGGCTTTGTCACTGGGTATTAGTTGCATAAGATAAACAAGCATTAAAAATGCAATAGGTCTCGCCTTTCATTAAGTTAAAGCCATTTGCTTTGCTATACAATACCATTAGCAAATGCTAAATGGCAAAGGCAAGACCTATTGCATTTTCAATGCTTGTTTAATTGTGTACTCCTGCTTCAGCTCAGACGCCTAGGTTTTTTGTCTTTCACCTGTGTATTAAGTGCCTTGCCAAAATGGAGTCTACCTTTGACCTAAATGACCTGTTGAACTACAGTCTAGAGGAGCTAAGGGGGTTCTGCGGGGAGAGGAACATACCCATAAGTTGGGCAGATACTCAGCTATCCCTTCAGAAAGTTATGCTCAAGTGGCAAGAGGATGAATGCAAACGGGAGTACTCTGGGTGGAAGGGTTCCCAGTCCACATACCAAGAGGGTGGTGGTTTCCAGGGTGACCCTGAGGACTCTGAAGAGGAGGATGAAAATGACAGGGCAGGGACGTCAGTAGGTAGTGAGGACCCCATAGATAGGGAGTCCCTTGCTGGTTCCAGTGCCAGGGGCAGTGCCCCATCCCTTTCCCTGTCCCCAGAGGAGTGGGTGGATAGGAGGGAAGAAAGGGAGCATCAGCTGGTGTTGGAAACGCTCAGGTTGGAGCTAGCGCAGCTGGGTGTGGAGGAGAAAAAGCTAGAGACTGAAAGGGTCTTAGCGCAGGAGAGGATGGCGGAGGCAGAGAGGGCCTTCGCCAGGGAGAAACTAGCTCTTGAGGATATGTCCCCTGAGTGCAGTTTTAGTTATCTGGATTCAGTGCAGGAAGTCCCACTCCCAGATCCCAGAGTATGGTGATTGTTCCCAGGAAGAGGGGTACAGGTTGAGGTTCAGGGGCAGTACAAAACTGTCTCACCAGTCTTGGGGGGAGTTTGTGGATGAATGTTGTGATGCACTGGAGGATTGGGTGATGGGTAGCACGGCAAATGATTTTCAAGGGCTGTTCAATCTGGTTGTCAGAGAGCACATGTTCAGTAATTGTTTTCCGGGGTTGCGCCAACACCTGTTGGAGTGTGAGTTCTCTGATCCCAGGGAGCTTGCACGGGAGGCAGACCTCTGGGTGAGTGCCAGAGGGTCTGAAGAGGCATTGGGGAGTGACGTGACCCTAAGAGGAGTGGCTCAGGTATCTTCCAGCCCAGAGTGGTGGGAGAGGTTCAGAGTAGCCCAGCTAGGTCCCGGTGTAGTGGGAGGGGTGTAGGGACTCGTGTCCTGTCTCTGCGGAGAAGGAGTGAGAATGGGATGCGTCCCAAGGTGCCCGAAACTCAGTCTCAGTGCCTGGAGGGTTCCCTAAGGGAACACCAGGTAGGGAGCCTAGGCTGTACTGGTAGGCCGTCCGTTGAGGGGGATCTCCTAGTGTCAGGAGAACATGGAGCGTCTGTAAGCAGAGCTCCAGTGGTTCTGGTGTCTGGCAGTACCCCTCCTAAGTGGAGGGTGAACAAGTCCAGATTGAGGGCTGAGAGGGGGATGCGTTCCCCAGGGGGAGAACCAGTGGGTCAGGGTCCAGCCAGAAGGGCTGAGCCTCCTAGGAGTGACCATGGTGGCACCACTTCTGTCCTGGGGGATCTTCGCGCACTGTCAGATGGGCAGGGGTCGGGAGATCTGCGCCACGCAGACTGTCACACAACACATGAGTAATGTGTTACCCTCGGGGGGCATGCGTGCTCCCCAGGAAGTCCTGGTGTGCCACGCAGGTGCTCAGCCGCAGGGTTCAGTCCCTGGGTTGGGAAACCAGGTTCAGGTGTTGCCTGACCTGGAGGGAAGGACATCTGTAACCAGTGTCCCTACCGTTTTGTCTTCAGGGGGTATCACTCCAGATGTGAGGGGGTGCAGAACTCTGGAAGGGGGTGGAGAGGGAGGGAGTCCTCGCCTCTGACCCGGGTGCAACCTGAGGGTTTAGATCCTAGGTTGGGAGACCACTTGCAGGAGAGAGGTCCTGAACTGGTGGGAGAGTTGAGTGCGGAACCCTAGAAGGAGAGGTAAGGGGAGGAGAGCCTCGCCCGAGACCTCTGGTCAGCCTGAGGGTGTGGACCCTAGGTTGGAGGATCAGTGGCAGTTTAGAACTGCACTGACGAGAATGGATACTATGTACCAGGGGTTACTGCGCCCCACTCTGTGAGATGGCAAGGACCAGAGACATCTGGGTGGCCTACGGCCTGGTCCTGGCCGCGGACAGCTAGGGAGTACCAATGGGGTAGCTTAGCTGGTCCTGGGAGCTTTGACAGAGGGAACCACCTGGGTTTAGTTTGGCGTAGTACTGGAGTGTGCCCCTGCAGTTGCGGGCCCGCGTCCGTGTTCTATCACCCCAAGCAGGGAAGCCCAAAAAGGTAATGATTGGTCTACCCTGGCTTTTGGCTGGAAGGGGGTTGTGTTGGACTTGGCCCTTTTTGCAGGGTCATCCCTGAACTTTTCGCCTTCCTCCTAGTCTTTTTTCTGACCTGGTTTTGGTGGTTTTAGGACTCTGGCACTTTAGCACTGCTGTCCAGTGTAAAGTGCGTGTGCTCTCTGTGGTAAACATGGTAAGATTGGTATACACCTGTTTGGCATATTTAATTTACCTGTCAGTCCCCAGTAATGTGGTATCTCACATACCCGGGGCCAGTAAATTAAATGCTTGCGCCACCCACCAAAGTAGCCTTTCAAACCTGTCTCCGGCCTCTGCCATTGCAGGGCCTGTGCGCGCAGTGTTACTGCCGCTGTGACGTGGCACGCAAAGTGATTGCCACATCTGTGACCCCCCCTTTCACTGCATGTCAGTCACCCCTAAGGTAGGCCCTAGCTAGCCCTATGAGCAGGGTGCGTTGTAGGTAAAAGGTAGGACATGTACCTTAAGTGTGTGACATGTCCTGGTAGTGACAAACAGCCATTTTGGTTTCTCACTACTGTGAGGTTGCCCTCCCATAGGAATGCATTGGGGATTCCCTGATAACTGTTTCAGTGGTAATTCATGATATGAGAGGAGCAGCGTGGTCAAGTTTGGTATGTTTGGAATAGTAATAATAAATGCTGCGCAATGGTGTGCGCAGATTTATTATCACTATTTTAGAAATGCCACTTTTAGAAGTTGGCATTTCTGTGTGCCATGTGTCTGCCTGCCTGATGTGTATTGCATGTCTGGCTCTGGAGTGACAGGGGCTGGTGAGGTGTGTGGCTCCAGGAGGGCAGGGTGAGCCAGCGCTAGGCTGAATGGGCAGATCTGTATTTGGAGTAGTGGGAGGAGTAGTCCTGACACTGAATAGGTCTGTGCCTGCCTGGATGAATGCTGGCTCTGCCCCCCTGTGGTGTGTCTGATGACCGAGCCCAATCTGACAAAGGAGGGTGGAAGCCTGGTAAACAGAGTGCTTCAACACCCCCCCTGAACCAGTTGAGACTGGTTCCCCAAAGCCCTGTGCCAGGCCAGACAAAGAGAAATGCTGTATAAATATTGGGGCTGTGACCCCATGAAAGGGTGCTTCCTTGTGCTGCTTTGGGGGGCTTGCTGGGCCCCAGGAGGAACTGCCACGAGGGACTGCCCCTCTGCTGGAGGGCCCTGTGAGCTGGCCTGCCTGGGCCCAGCTGTGCCCCTCTAAACTCTTGGGATTGAGCGCCTCGTGAGCGCTATATCTTTCTCCAAGGACGGTAGAAGCGTGTGTGGCCTGCAGCGCTGCGCTGCGCAGTACTCAATGGGAATCCTGGCGTGGGGATTCCCCCGTGCTTCCAGGAGTGCAGCGGGAGCCTACCCCACATTTGCGTGCCTTCAGGAGTGAGGCTTCCTGGAGAAGCGGCAGCCTACCTCGCATTGTGGTGTTCCTCGGAGAAGCGGGAGCCTACACCGCATTGCGGTGTCTGGAGAAGTGAAACCGCCGAGATCAGCCAAACAGGAAGCCAGGCGGCTGTGCCTGGTTGGGGGCATGGCCTGATTCCCCCCGAACCGGAAGGAGAATCCAGGCGGGAGCCCACCTCGCACTGGATGTTGCCAAAGGACGGCATGACAAGGAGCCTGGGACCGGCGGGAGTCCACCCCGCCTTCGTGGCCCAGTCCGCAGGAGAGCCCCGAGAGGAGGGGCTTGACCGGAGCCTCGAGGGCTCTCCGTGCCGATCAGCAGTCTTCCTGACCAGTGGCAGGAATGAGTAGGAGCCGCCCAGGTTCCTGGAGCAGAGGAGCAGAGTCCACGACAAAGCCCCGGTGAGTGGGGGCCGAGTGTGGAGCAGTGTTGGTGCTCCTCAGGCACGGTTGGTGCCGGGGCTACATTTTCACAGCTGACCCGCCTGTGGGAGCGCAGCTGCAACGGAGGGGCCTTCTTGGTTAGAAGTCCCGGAGTGGGTCTTAAAAGGCACGTTGGTGCCAGTGCTTGTTGTTCCTCACAGCTGCACCGCAGGAGCACGGGCAGCTGCACTGTGGGGGCAATTTTGTTGTAGGAGCCCCAGAGTGGGGCTCCAGAGGCACAGTGGTGCCACAGCCAATTTCCACAGCTGACCCGCCTGTGGGAGGGCAGCTGCAACGTGGGGGCAATTTGATTCCCTGAGTCCCGGAGGGGGACTTGAGAGGCACGGTAGTGCCAGTGCTTGTTTTCCCAGCTGCACCGCGAGAGCGCGGGCAGCTGCAACACGGGGGCATTTTCTTTTCTTGAGAAGGAAGGAGTGAGATACACTCCCCCGTCCCAGTGCATTACGCACATTGGTTTCGCTGCCAAGGCAGCCAGAGGGCCAGTGGAAGGCCCTACGTTTAGAGCCCTGACATTTGGGACAGTGGGCATTTGGGGCCCCCAGGAAGGCCAGTTGGCCGGGGGTGACTTTTGTGTAATGGAAGGGCGCACTGCCCTAATGTGGTTATGCTGAAGGTGATGTATGCACCTGGGGAGTGTTACTACGGTGCACTCCTAAATGTGATATATGCCTAGGATGGTTTACACCTAATGTGATGCAGACATAATGCGTTTATGTTGCTAGTGATAATGCTGAGTACAGTATTTTGCCAGTAGTTACTGGTCGTGTTTTATATTTACTACTTGTGGTTTCTAATGATTCTGACCGTGGCCCGATTGGCCCGGTCATGTATATAATCCCCCGTGAATTTCTACCTCTCGCCAGTTGGCACAGTGTATATTGTGTGATTATGATTCTAATGTGTTTTGGATAATACAAAGGCTATTTTTTTTATATAACCTTGTGTGGAGTTTCTTTTGTAGTGTGCCTAGTGTGTCGCTGCTGTGTGTGTATGTTGCGCAAACGCTTTACACATTGCCTCTGGGATAAGCCTGACTGCTCTGCCAAGCTACCAAGGGGGTGAGCAGGGGTTATCTTCGGTGTGTAACTCCCTTGCCCTGACTAGAGTGGTGGTTTCTGCCTGGCTTAGGCGCTTGCCCTAGCCAACCAGAAATCCCATTTCTAACATGGGGGTTATCCCATGTACAGTTCATGTTCAAGATAACATGAAAAATAACGGAACGGAACGGTTTATCAAAAGCAGTTAGCTGAATACGGTATTCTAATCTTTAGTTCCATGATAATTTAAAATCACTTAAGCTGGAGGATCAAAGTCAAGATGGGGTGTGGCAGTCCTCCAGCAAAGATGGCCACCTCTGCCTTGAACTCCTGCCCACACCAACTCTGTCCAGCGTAAAATCCTCACAATGAGTAGCTATCTAGGGGCAAAAGACCCCACCTGGTGGAGGAAAATGCCTTTGCAGTGACTTGGGTGGAGACATCCGAGATTAGCTGCTCCAAAGGTGGGTCACCATTTACGGTGTGCCATGGAGGTCTTGAATCTGGCCAGGCTCCAAGGCCTTATTGGTGTGTCTTTCTGATGTGCCCTGCTGTGTCTGCTTTTCTGCGTTGTGGTTCCGGCCCCTCGGCTGCTGCTGTTGGGACTAAGCACAGGTTTGGTGGCTTGAAGGCGCAGGCCAGCTAGTGCTGAAATGGATACTGACATCAGGCGTGCTGGGACACGGGCTGTGCCCTCTACAGCTGGGTTAGATGTAAATGTGGGTTCCTCGCCGCAGAGACAATAGGGAAGTGGCCTGAACCTGACTGGCCTGTGGGTGTCCCTGTGATCAAAATGGCTTCCTGGATAATACTGATTGAAGATAGGATGTGAGTGAGTACATTGGATTGAATATAACATGAAAGGTCTGCTGCCTTCCTCGTCCGACACTTAACCTTACAGTACTACTTGCTTTTAACCCTGACCTTTGAGGGAGAAATATTACTGAACTACTCTGGTTGCTGCACTCGCAGGCCTACATGTGGAGCTGCTGACCACATACATCATAGTGTCTGAGGAGAGACTATTACTCTGAGTTCCATGATAGCTCCTGAATGTCACTATCTTGCCTTGGTGGAAAGTTAATCTCTGTGCCCTCTCAGCTACTCAGGCAAGGACGTTGTGGTAAGTTGATGCCAGGCAGTCCAAACTCACTTTTGAAGGCTGAAAATCCTTAAAAGCAGCAGAGCCTGAGAGTATGTGGGATGTAATGTTACTCCCTGAGCAATCAACCGTGGATGTGGAAGGCATGAAGCATATTCTATTAGAAATTAAGCAAAATATTAAGGCGATTGATCAGCAAGTGGACGCAGGAGCTCTGCACTTGAATCAAATGAAGTAGCGCCTTAAAAAGAAGGGCTACAAGACTTGATTAGGATGAATAGCGCCACTTCTGACCTCGAGGATGGCACGAAGACCTCGAAAAATATACTTGGGCGGCTTCTAGTGCCAAATACAAAGAACTAGAGGCGCATTCACGGATCAATAATTTACGCATGTTAGATACTGCTGAATCCACTGATTTTGAAAAGTCGGAACTTTTTGTGGAAACGCTTCTTTTGGATATCTTCAATTGGGATACATTTTCACAGTGCTTCATAGTGGAGAGAGCTTAATGGGCACTGGCTCCAGAACTGCCACCGGGTGCCCCTACACATATAGCCCCCCACCTCCTTAATTTGTTTCAGATAGAGACCTCATGCTGAGAATAGCCAGAGAAGAAAGCAATTGAATGCCAAGGAGCCAGGAACTCCTTCTTTCCTGACTATACAGTTACAATTCACGAGGCCAGGAGATCATTTATGGAGGCAAGAAGTCGCCACACGAGGCGAACCTCAGATATTCCATGTTGTATCGTGCCAAGCTTCATGTGGCAGTGGAGGGTTGCACACTTTTCTTTAACAAGCCGGATAAGGGTGCTCAAATTTTGTAAAACAAATTGTTAAGAAATAGAACTCTGCAAACTCCTCTACCGGTTTAAGTGGCTCTCGTGCGCCTGTTTGGGTAGGAGGCTTTGACCTGTGAATGTTTATGCACACTTTTATATGTTAATACATAATACCTCATGTGAATGATGTAGTACTTAGTGCTTGTGGAAATGGTTGCTTCCTCAGACACGCAAGTGAAGTGGGAAGGACATACTGGAATATGTCTCTTCACTGAATAATATTGGTCTGGACATATGCGGGAAGCAGAGGGTGACAAACACCTCTTAGTGCAATCCACCCACAGTGTTTGAAGATTATATTATGGAGTCGAGAAGTTATCGGTGTCTATACTTCAAGTTGAACAAACTGCAGTTGAGTGGGTGGAGGATGGGGAGGGGATCAGGGTATTACCTTGGAAAGCTGTCCATCAATCAAGTATGACTGGTGTCTATCTTATGACATGTTAGATATCCCTTTTTACTATACACATGCCAAACCCTGTTCTGGATTGCGTCAACTGCACAACCTGGAACATTCTAGGGCTCAATAACCCCAAGAAGGCAGGGCTTGTTTTAACCTACTTGAACAGACTCAAAATAGATATAGTGCTCATATAGCAGATGGATCTAGACCTGGGGTGCCCACAAAAAAGTTGCACAGAAGTGGGGGCTGCTAGAGGCGTAACTATCTTCATTAGGAAGACAGCTTATTTCACTCTGGTGGACACGCAGGCCAAACCCAGGGGCAGATACTCAATTATGTCAGGGGTACTGTATGAGCAAGATGCTCTATATTTAACATATATGCCTCTAATGCAGAATCACCCTATTCTTTGAGATATTAGACACCATTCTGCAGATTTATGAGCACCCAAAACTGATTTGTAGAGGAAACTTTAATTTGCCTTTTGACGCTTCACTTGGCAGATAAGTCTGCCATCTGCTGGATAAGCGAAGCAGGTCACTATCTTGACTATTGAAAGAATATAGCCTGCTGGATATCTGGAGGATTAAGAGGGGGTAGAAGACAGTTTTATCATTTTACTCCTCAGTACACAATAGCTTTTTGAGACTGGATTTCTGATTCCTTAGTGCTGATACTACTCATTGGTCAGTTGTAACTGAGTATCTCCCATGAACACTCTTGGACCACGACTCAGTGGCAGTGGCGTAACAAAACGTGAGGGGGCCCCCCTGCATAGTACATGGAGGAGGGCCCTCCATGCTCCAGACCCAGTCAGGAGTTCTTAGGCCTGACCGTGCACAGTGCCAGAGGGGGGCCCCTGGAGCTCGCCCCCCTGGTACCGCGGGGGCTATTGTACTGCTCAGAGATTTAAGTGACTCGACCATACAGGCTTATTTGAAGATTTCCCTCAATAGAGTGTTCTGTGAGAAAATGTGAGTCTTGTTTGCTGAATTATTTTTAGAATAACTTGGGCTCCGTTAGACAGTATGCTACTTTGTGGGAGATCTTTTCACACTTTATAGCTTTAAAAGATATACAACATATCCAGAGGTTAGAGGTTGATCTGTCAATGCTGGAAACGAACATTGAAAGCCCTCAATCTGAAGCACTTGGTAGTATTAAATTCATGCTGCAGTATAGGGAATGGGTGGATAGAGAGGTGAAATACCTCAGCAAATACACATTGGCTTACAGTTATGGCGAGGGAAAACACCTGGCTAAATTCTACCACATATCCTTAGGAAGATGGATAGGGGTACACCTCCTTTGACAGACCTTCACACTAGGGAGGAGGCGAGGGATACAACATAGAATTTACATCTAATTATTCTTGCCTACGTACGGTCAGAAACACTTTGTGTCCTGATGAGGTTGGGGCCTACTTGGAAGAGGTTGGACTTGCTTGGGGAGAAGCTAAGGAAGCCACTGGTTAGCCTAACAGATGTTAAAGTAATCTGATTTGATACGGAAAATCACTGCTAATGCAAAGTCGTCTTGTCTTATTCTTCTTTTTTATTCCATTTTAAACAAAAGTCATCAGCCAATGCGTTTCGTCCTCTTGACATAGGACTTCTCCTCTCTCCGCTTTGTGGACGGACACATGCATGATATTTTATATTTTGGTTTTAAATGTATTATGTGAATAGTGGTTGGCATGTGCCATTTTTGGGTATGGCGTATAGCTATGTCTCCCCTTACTATATATATGTTCTTTCTATGTATAATACTTTTGTGGCATGCAATAAGTTGTTGTTTGTTTTGTATAGTGTTTTTTGTGAATGTTTTGTACATATACATGTTTTTAACTTTCAGCCCTGAAGTCCTATGTCAAGAGGATGAAACGCGTTGGCTGGTGACTTTTGTTTAAAATGGAATAAAAAAGAAGACTAAGACAAGACGACTTTGCATTAGCAGTGATTTTCTGTATCAAATCAGATTTCTTCAATAATTATGCACATATTCTTTTACGGACTCTAGTGTTGACAAATTGTGGTGTGGAGCCAATCCAGTGGTTTTTGTCTTGTATCCACAAATTTGTCTATTGTTTATATTGTATGGGTGATTGACGGCACAGGTGCTGCATTTCGCGTATGGTCCACTGTCCATTGTCTGTAGGTTTAAAGATGTTAAAGTAATACATGCAAGAGACAGTTTCCAGACGGGAAGTCTCATGGTTCAGATGGACTCACTGACAAATTTTAAATACCTCAAAAAGAGATCCTTGCTCTTCATCCCTTAAATATATACAGTGACGCTCTCGAGCTAGGACAGCTACCCAGCACTTAAGAGAAGCGATCGTTACTGCTTTTTACACGCCTGCCAGACACTTGAGGTCGGCATCCCAGCTACTTGCACAGATACCCCGTGCGCGCCTACAAAGAATGGGGGGCAGATCTCTCGCCTTTAGGGCATCTACAGTCTGGAACTCTCTGCCGTATTCTTTGCGCAGCATTCAGGATCTGGGGCAATTTAAGAAACAGCTTAAAACTTTCCTGTTCTAATCAGCTTTTATTCTCAGCACCTCAGGGCTCGCGCCGGGACACTCCTTGGAGTATCTGTGCGCGTTATAAACTTCGGTAACATAACATAACTGTCCTGCCCAAACCCAGCAAAGATGGGACAAATTGACAGTCATACCAGCCCCTTTCACTGCTCAATATCTTGGAAATCTTGGAGTAAAAATAGATCAATCATTATCCATGAAAGATCAAGTTAATGGTAGTTGTGGCACCTGCTTCGCTATAATGAGGCGCCTAAAAAAAGTTTTTCCTTGGCTCCCATCCACTTCTAGAAAAACCCTTGCCCAGGGTCTGATAATAAGCCTCCTGACCTATGGGAACACATTATTGGTAGTAGCAAATAACACCCTGCTGGCCATACTGCAAGTTGTAAAACATACAGCCGCATGGCTGATCTGCAATGTATCTGCACAGTCGTCCTCTGCCCCATTCTAAAAAAACTGCATTGGTTGCCTATCAGAAAGCCGGCCGTTTTTAAGCTCTACTGTGTGACGCATAGGGCGTTATACAAGGCTCATCTTGCCTACTTTCATTCGAGACTTAGGACCTGATTTAGATCTTGGTGGGACTCCTGTTGTCCCTCTGGGGCAGAGTTTACAAGTACTCCGTCTAGCTGAGGGATTACCGTCCGCCGCATTTAAATGTGGGCTGGCTGATCCATCGTCAGTGCTAACAGACTGTTTTCTGTCGTGTAAGCGGCTCACCTCCTTTGACGCAACGGACTCCTCTTCTGGCTAACAGTACTCCGCCACCGCCAGGGTGGTGGGTTTGCACTGAGCCTATTTAGATTTCACAGTTTTGCTGGCGTTGTCCTAGCGGCGGATTCGTGACGGAGTGAGTTCGTCGTGGGATGCGTTCAACATTGTACTATTCCTGTGGCTTTTGGATGGATGCTAACATCACACACCTGATGTGTTTGTGCTAATTGTTGTCACCTGCATACCTCCAAGAGTAACCTGAAGGCTCAGAGGACTGGTGGTGGTTCTCCCAGCACCCCTTTACAACTTTTTCCCTGGGAGGAGAAGGTCTTGCAGATCCTAAATCCTGAAGGCCTGACAGGAATCCCTGGTGGAGTGGAGACTGGTAAGTAATACTTTTTAATGTGTCACTAAACATAAATGAAGTTTTTTGCTTTTAAATTAACTGTTGCAAATGTGTTCTGCCCTTTTTTTAACATATAGCATAGCAGCCTCCTCACTCACCCTGGCCTCCCAACCAGTCCAACTTCCTGCCCCAACTCAGGTTCTTCCCTCAACCCAATTCCAAACTTCCACCCCAATCCCAAGCACACTCACTTCTTTGCAGGCACCCACTCCAACAGACTCAAGCAGCACAATCACACACACACACACACACAAACACATAAACAACATACAAAGAATTTCAAACTACACCCAAAAGCACCACAAGCACAACACCCACAACGACCACAACCATACCAACCACAACACACTCAACAAAACCAACACACTTATACAACAGCACACCTACACAGAAAACAACGCCAACCAAAAGTAAACACACACACTCACCAGATTTTTTAACACCAGCCAAAAAACAGACATCCAAACGTACACAACAAACACCAGACCCATATGCAACTGCCAAACAAACAGTGACAAGCACATCACCAACTCCAGCTCCCTCTACATCCAAAAGCCACTCTTCTACCACCCCTCCTAACCTTACTCCATTTTTCTTAACTTCGTTTTGGAATTGTCAAAAAATACAAGAGAGAATGATCTCAATTAATTTTTACAAATTTTTAATGTTACAATTGAAATTTGTTTCAAAAGTGTTAATACAGGTGTGTTTATTTTAACTTAATAAGTGAAAAAATGAACACATTAATTTTACATAAGAAAAAAATTGCATGTAAGAGCAATTTAAAAATGCAGATCAAATGTAAACAGACAATTCATGAGAAACCAAGTAAAAATGTAGCGACAACGGAGTTGATTTGCTTTGTGGTCAAGTGGCAGCAACAATGGAAGGACTTAGACAATTGGGTTCATGACGGAAACAGAAGTGGAAAACAGGAAAAAAGACTCTACCTCATATCCCTTCGATTCTGCCAACTCAGGTTTGGAGATTTACCCGCAACAGTTTCCTCGATGGAATCGTGATTAGCTCGACAGAAATACTGGCTGGCCTCCCTCCGAAACCGCTTTTGCCCATGACGTAGTCAACACAGCGGCATTCAGACGGACTATCGTCCATAGACCCGCCAGCATCTAAATTGAGCGGGCAAACCGCCTAGTAGGCGGGCAGAGAAACCGTCTGAAATGTGACGGTGGGACCAAATCCACCAAGATCTTAATTAGGCCCTTAGTCATTATCAGTCGTCCAGACTGCTAAGGTCCTCAAATAAAGGTGTCTTGCAGATTCCACACATTCCCATCTCCAGATTTGGAGGCAGATCTTTCTCCTATATGGCCCCGTATCACTTACCCTCTCCCTTTCCATCTTCGTACCTGCCCCCATTTTCTGAATTTTAAGAAGAACTTGGATGTTTTAGAATGCACCAGTTCTTCTCATCAGCACAGCGCCGAGATACTCCTTCAGAAGTGAGTTGTGTGCAATATCAAGAACAAGAAATAAAATAAATAAATGGATAATGAAATACTTGCAAAATATGTTGCTGCTAGACTAGCCCATATATGGTCAAGTTAGTTCGCCCTGACCAGTCAGAATGTATTCCAGGTAGGGCAACATCCTGCAGTCTTTGCACCCTTTTTGCGATGATGCTAGAAGGGCTGGGTTTCGCTTTGATTATGGAAGTGTCAGAAGAGGTTGACTATGGTTGGAGCCATTCGAGAGACAGAAAGACACATGGATAAAGCTTTGTTCTTCCTTATTGCAAAGCTTGGGAACAATTTGATATGTGATTAATTGATAAATAATTTAATTTTGAGAGACAGTAACAGGTCATCCATCAGAACAGTAAAGGAAGAGAATGTGTGGGAAGTCTGCTGTGATTTACTAAGAGAATCCAGCCAATCACTATTGAAATAGCCTGATAAAATACGAAAACTACTACTCTCAAATCAGAGTGCTGCTTGGTCTAAGGCAACAACAGAAGACTGTCACTTAGTCCGCCAAGGGTGCATTTTAGCCCCTTTTCTGTTTTTAATATATACAAACGGTCTAGAGGCCTCTCTGTTAAGTAGGAATTTTGATTTCCCCAAGATTGGCAGTAAATTCGTGCCCTTGCTATCTTATGCCGATGACACTGTGTTAATGGCTACGACAGCGAATGGCCTTCAGAATTCCCTGGATACTTTTATTGATTTTATGGGGTCACTTGATCTTAAAGTAAATTTTATTAAATCTTATATTATGGTATGCGGCCCAAAGAACACAAAGACCAAGACTTTTGTAGCACGGGAAACAAGAATAGAAAAGGTAGAGAATTTTATGTACTTGGGGAATTTGTTTAATAACAAGTTGAGTTGGGACCCATTAGTGACAGCAAGAGCCCACCACACAACTAGAGCTGTGGAGGGGCTATTTCGCTTTGCATGCAAATTAGGCCATAAGCCTGTGAGGGAAATAATTACCATTTACAAAGCAAAATGCCTTTCGATTGCAACATACAGCGCTGGGGTGTGGGGACATCACAATAGCCGCCAGTTACAAGCCGTACAAAATAAATTCAAGAAAAGGCTTTTGATGATGCCTAACAGCGCCCCTAACCGCCTATGTCATGATGAATTGGGGATATAACAAACAGAAGAATGCATATTGTGTGCCCCTTTATTGCTATGGGCAAAAATCTGGTTATCTGAAGAACTAGCATTCTCTCGAGAAATAATAAAGATTGTCAAAACTTGGCCAATGCACTAAAAATACCATGGCTTCGTTTTGGGAAAGATAAATTTTATGAAATTGAACTGGGGCAGTTCTATGATAGCCCTGAAAGCATCCCTTTGAACGCCAAAGGTGCCATCAAAGAGGCTTTACACTCAAGGGTAGACATGCGTTATCACCACCAAGATGATATTGCTCCCCTGTACTTGTCCCCCCCAATGCAATATTATTTAACATTCACTACCAATCTGCAGATTAGACTTTATTTAACTAGATTTCGCCTAGGCAACATGCATTTGCTACTGGTGTTTCCACGCCAGAGTGGTTGGGCTAACGACCTCTCACCCTGCCCTTGTGATAGCTTGACAAGTCAAAGCACTTTACACTTTTTCTTATTCTGCACTTTATATAAAACGCCAAGGAGTAAATTTTTAAGACCACTGTTAAAGAAAATTCGCCCTTGTACATATACTGATGGTTTTACATTTTTGTATTCACTGGCCACCCCTGATATTTGTATTGCGGTAGCCAACTATATAAAAGCATCATTGGCAATCAGAAAAAGATATGAGTAATATGCCCGGTGGAGCTGTCCTATGCAGCTATAGAGGAGTTTGGCTCTGGTTCACCCCTCGGCCGTCACCTAGCCAGCTGGACATCGGACATTGTTTTTCCTCGCCTCCCCGTTGTGTTTCCTACCTGTATTCCTTACCCCTGTTTACCATTCCCCCTCTAACTTTCACTCCCCATAAGACGTGTATACACGCTAATAACTCACATTATTGTGTAATCTCATGTTTTTCTTCTATGTATATACTTGGCTATGTAACTATGTAACCTGTAACTCGCTGATCCTCATGTAAAGCACTCTGATACCTCCGGGTCTAGCCAGCGCTATATAAAACTTTGCAAATAAATAAGTAATAACATCCTGAGCATTCTCGCCAAATTAACTGTATACTAAGAGTCGAATGACCTTGGTATTTTTTATGATTTGTTTTTTAACATATTGTTTAAATTGGACGCATGTTGTGATAATGTACTTGGAAATTTTAATGGAACCACGAATTGAAATCAAGTGATTTCTTTGTTTTATTGAATTTTTAAAAAATTTGCATATTTTAAGGTTACAGATTTGAATTAACCGGGAAATTCTGGAGGTGTACTCAGCTGCCATACATGCCACTAGAAAAGCACCTTAATTTAGGAATTGATATGGTTCATATTTTACCCTCGTGATGATTTTTAAATGTCTGCTTAACTATTGAATATTGACACTTGAAGACACTTTCTTCGACCCAGCGGATGAATTTTAGTAAAGAATATAACGTTAGACTATTGTTAATTGGCCTAGGCCAGAATCAGATGTCGCTGTTTCAGATGTATTGAATGTCTTTTTGTATTCTTTTATGGCTGGTTAAGCCGAATAAAGATGAATGACTGACTGACTGTCACTTAGGTCAATTTCTATGCGCCCTGAGAAGGACTTAGCAATGTGACTGCTATTAACATTTCCCTCAATCAATCACTCAGTCAATCATTTGCTTAGACCAATAAATACATTAAACATAATCAGATTACAAACAGTTAAAAGGTTACTGATCCGAGTAGGACGGACCTAGACGTGCTGATTTTCAGAACTGTGGCACCCAACAACGGCGGGTGCAGGAGTTGTATGTGCACACCGACTCTCAATACTTTCTGATAACTTATAAGGGAAATATAGCAAGGAAGTGCAGCTACTGCGGTCTGCCGTTGTTCGCCTCGTCTCAGTTAAAAGGTTAATCTTACTTTAAAATGTAGCATACAGCTAAAAAATCAGGAACTGTAAAATATAAGTATAAGAATATAAGCAATAGTTTAAAAACATCGGTTTTTTTCAATAATTCATTTAGATATAAAGCAACTGAGCCAAATGTTATCTGAGGACAGAGAAACTAGGTAATCAAATGCCACAGTCACACACTGTGTGCCACACCAAATAAATATTGGCTCTAAATATCTCTTCTGCTCATATATGTGTGTGGTCGTTGATACCTTTCCATAGGTACTTATAAATAAGACTCATGTTTAATTTCTTTATTTTGACCTATTACCTCATATGAAACAACAAATGGTTTCTACGTAAAGAAGGGCTAGGTACACACCGTAACTAATCAGCCCTTTTGAACAACTTGTTACTTCTAAAAAGATGTACCAATGATAATTTACTTCTCATAAAATGTGCATCTGACATAAACAAAAGCTACATTGATTTTTCATGTTAAGTCCTTTTTAAACAATATATGGGTATCCCCCAAATTGCAGGTCAAATTTAGCAAAAATATTAGTAACGTTTTGATCTTTTTGCTATTAGCATTTTACTGAAAGAAAGATTTTAAACATTCAAGAGCTACTGATTTTGATGTTTGTTAAGTTTGTTGAGCAAGAGAGTAAAAATGTAAGATTTGAAAGTTCACTTTCCAAAATATTCAAAATTAACCCAACTTTTAGCCGTTAGGTCACCGTGCTGAAAGGGAAAGTGCATTCTTGAATGCCAGCCTTCAAGAAAATTCAAATTTAGAGGATTCCCTGTAATTAATCCTTCTGCCTCATAGGTAGAAGGAGGGCATTACACATGCCACTGCAGAGAAAAAGGGCCCCCATACTTCAGGGGCCACCGATTCAGTTTAAAGCTCTTGGATATCGTTGAGGTATGAGAGTTTCAGGAGCCTTTCACCACATTCTGTGGGGGGCATTAATTTTCATTACATCACTGCATATATAATCAATGCAGAAATTGTCACTCATCAGACTTTGAGCATTGGGTTTAAAGAAAAACCCCACATTTTCCATTAGAAGAACATAGTCTCTTCATGCTTATCAATCCATGGCCCAACAGCAACTGTTCATGAATTTTAAATGACATCAGAAAATGTAACACCCAAGTATTTATATGATGTTACTCTCTTCAAGATCTCATTGTCTAATATTGACTGATTCATACATTTCCTCTTTCCAGTATGCTCAACGTTTCTGAAGTATTATGAATTAGATTATTTAGTTTATTAATAGGTATTTACCACTTTTCCTGTCTCTGCAGTCCTACTGGCTTACAGTCCATGACTACCAAATCATCAGCATAGACTAGTAAATTATTATGTAGCAATTTTATTTGATGGGTATTCCTTTCACTTCCTTCATGGCTTTCATAAGGTCACACAAGAAGAGAGTACCAAATCCTCTGCATAAAGTAGTAAATAATATGTACCCATTTTTACTGGTGGGTATTTATTTTGCTTCCTTCAAGGTTTTCAGAAGGTCACACAGGAAGAGAGGACTAAATAATCAGTATACAGCAGTAAATAATATGTACCCATTTTTACTGATGAGTATTCCTTTTTCTTCCTTCAAGGTTTTCAGTAGATCACACAGGAAGAGAGAAAAAGCAGGGGCTCAAGCATGAACCCTGTTTCAATCTCTCCCCGTTTCCTCACATAAACCTAGGTCCATGTGTTAGAGTGAAGTGCAGCAAGTAAAGTTAACAATCCCCCCAAAATACCTCTGTTTGGTAATTACTGTTCACAAAATCAAGCATAAATCTAAAAGCCACAAAACAGACCCATGAAGAACCATTCAATGTTAGCGTCCTCATTTAATAATTAGGAGTGAAAATATAGTGTTACATGGAATGCTCATGTTGAAACCCAACCGACTCTACTGCAATTAAATGCTTAGCTGTAGGCCATTCCTCAACAAGATTTAATAAAATCATCCCTTATATTGTAGATGACACATTGAGTAGAAAAAATAAACAAATGGAAGGGTCAATTAAATGACCCTTTTTAAAAATGTGTCTTGGTAAAATGGTAAAAAAGAGCCTTATCAACCCAGAGGAACACTGTCTTCAAGAGCTATTAAATTAAAGACAAATACATACAAAGCCCACAACTCTGGATGGTACAGAGCAAGAATATTGATGTATAAATATCGACCTACAGAAATATCGAGGGAAAAATATCGTGGGTAAGAAATATCGATGTAAAAAATATTGTGGTAAAGAATATCGATTGTTAGGTCATTAATATCGATTGCAAAAATATCGAAGTGTTAAATATCGTTTACAAAAATATAGTTGTTAAAAATATCGATTCATTATTAATGTTATGTATTTTAGTATTTTGTATGAGAATTGTTTGTATTTTTATTATATGTGTTAAAATGTTAGCAGTTAATATTTTTTTTTAACTTGAATTTTGTGTTTTAGTTCCGTAGCGGGTTGTGGGTTTATAGGGGAATAGGGTGGGAAGTAATTTAATTATATAGATTTTATTTATTATTTATAGTAGTTAATAATTTTTTTTAAATTGAATTTTGCGTTTTTAGTTCCGTAGCGGGTTGTGGGTTTATAGGGGAATAGGGTGGGAAGTAATTTAATTATATGAAATGTATTTAATAATTTATATTTATTCATAATTGTATAATTGTGATGTTATAGAGTTATAAATGTGTAAATTAATTTATTAATTGTTTGATAATTAGTTGTTAATTATTTTAAATTAATTAATAAATAATTAGTTATGTTAATTGTTTAATTAATTTTAGGTATGTGGTGTGGTTTTTATAGGTGTAAATGGTGGGAAGTAATTTATTTTTTATTGATGATTTATTAATTATTTGTTAATTAATTTGCATTAATTAATTTGTATTAATTAATTTGCATTAATTAATTTGTATTAATTAATTAGTAATTAGTAATTGTAATTGTGTAATTAATTTTAGATGTGTGTTGTGGATATTATAGTGTTAAACAATGTGTAATTAATGAATGTTTTTTTAAAAATAATAATATATTTAAATTTCAATATTAATTATGTTAATAATGGAAATAAAATGTAATAAAAAAGTTGATGTTTATTTTTTTATTGGTGTGGTATCCAGCACTTTCCCTACTGTTGCACTCACTGGAGTGGGAATAGTAATTTTACCCCTCCGCTATCCAACACTTTCCCTACTGCTGCACTCACTGGAGTGGGAATAGTAATTTTACCCCTCAGCTATCCAACACTTTCCCTACTGCTGCACTCACTGGAGTGGGAATAGTAATTTTTACCCTTCCGCTATCCAACACTTTCCCTGCTTTTGCACTCACTGGAGTGGGAATAGTAATTTTTACCCCTCCGTTATCCAACACTTTCCCTGCTTTTGCACTCACTGGAGTGGGAATAGTAAATTTTACCCCTCCGCTATCCAACACTTTCCCTGCTTTTGCACTCACTGGAGTGGGAATAGTAATTTTTACCCCTCCGCTATCCAGCACTTTCCCTGCTTTTGCACTCACTGGAGTGGGAATAGTAATTTTTACCCCTCTGCTATCCAACATTTTCCCTACTGTTGTATTTATTGTGTTGCAAAATGTATTTTTAATATTTCTTTTAATAGTTTAATGTGTTAATTAATTATAGAATGTTTTATTTTGTTTTAAATTATTCATATATGTATATATTTTATTTTTATATAATTTAAAAAGTTTATAAATTAAGTAAAGATAATAGTTAATAAAATGTTTTAAGTAAATATATGTATTTGTACACATTTTTGTGTGTTTATATTTTATTTAATTAAGTTTATTTGTTATATTTATTTAAAATATATATTAAATGTAATTTATTTTGTTAAAAATATTAATATTATTTAATATATTTTATTTAAGTTATATATCTTTTTAAGTCGATATTTTTTACATCTATATTTTTTACTTCGATATTTTTGTATCGATATTATTGTACTTACCTGTTTAAGTATAGGGAGTCGATATTTGTGTATTCGATATTTTTACCACGATATTTTTGTAAACTATATTTTTTACATCGATATTTAATCAGGGAACCCTCTGGATTCTGTTTATATATGCTTTCCTTTGCATCTTTGAAACTGAAAAACTGCTTTCAGGGTAAGATCAGACCTCTTTCAGCCCCACAAAACTAAAACTAAAAGGGTCTTTGATCCTTTCAGAAATAGTCCGCCAGTCATGGATCAAATATTATGGCATGAAGAGTGTGGAAGATTTACAACCAGAGACAAAATCAGTAATGAAAACCAGCAAGAGCAGTTGGAACTGGGCTTATGATGATTGTCCTGACTTGTAGTGGGAAGACACTATTTCCTCCCTTAAGCCTGGTGTGAACAAACATTGCCTGCAAGTTTAACAACTTTTTGAACCACCAAGGAAACGTTATAACATTTGTGCTACATGCTCTGAAGATCTGGGCATTTCTTTTCATCTACTACGTTAGAAACAAGGACACTTGCTCTTGCAATTGAATGCACCTATGCTTTTCATGGAAACCATTTTCCTACAAAAAAATGTTTTGTTTTAAATATGACATTGAGGGGCATTGATTGGTTTAGGGACAACAATGAATGCACTTCTACCAATTGGGGACTGTTTCGAGATTCATAAACACAGCATTGGTGTATTAAAATATGCACTTCCAAAGACTTCCTTTTGATACAAAAATTCTCCCAGTTCGTTTTTAATATATCCAACTCTGTAAAATCAGCTGTACTATATGGTTGTGTCATTTCAATCAATAAGTTGTTTTATCTGCATTAGTTTATGAATGCTTTCATGCTTGTTTTGTAAACTCTGATGTTAGTTTGGTGCTGCTGTTGATGTGTCACATACATCTTTCTCTGCTTTTAGCCTTGCAGCTTGTACCTGGTAAGATCAGGAATCCCCACAGAAAACTGTTTGACTTTATTTGACTGTGATGGAGCTCAGCCATAGCTCACGTCAAGACTGAGGCTTCCACATAATCAAACTAACTCCGATTTTCTATAAAGTTCAAATTAAGGAATCCTGACTTTCCCAATGGAGCATGTTTCAAAGCTCTATAGTGATTAAGAAGAATCCTGTGTTGCACTCAAACTAGAATTGTAGGAATATGGACTTCCCTAAAGCCAAGAGGGACAAGTAGGCAACTCAGGCTCCACACAGGACAGTCAAAGGTCTCCCGTAAATATTTGGCCCTCTAAATGCGCCATTATCCTTCTGTTTGGTAAACGGTAGCTGGCTGCATGGCCCTCATAGCTCCTAGGCAGCTTACTACCTGAAATACCCTCCACATAGGTCTTCATTCAACTGCACCTTGCTCTCAATGTCAAGGCTATGGACAGTGGGCAGTCAAGAAACTCATCTTCCCTGGCAGAGCACAGCAGCAGAGTAAGCTCATTGTCCAAGTCAGGCTTCTGGAATATTTTCCAGTGGTCCAGAGAAGACAGGCACTGTACAAAAAATACAAACTGACCCCTCTTCCTCCTCTCCCTCCTTCCTCTCACACACAAAATAGAGGTAAGATGTCACAGTTGAGTATAAAGCAAACACAAGGAGATGATGGACGGAGCGCTGAAACTTTTCAGACACTCACCCCCAGTCACAGATCTGGGTTGAATCCATCATCATTCTTTAGCTCACTTCGCCACCTCAGTTCAGACCCAGCTATATGCAAATCAGTCTTGACCCTGTGCCTCATGGGAACAGTCCAGCCCGAACTGCCAAGCCAGGTCTTCCCTGTACCGGAAACAAGCATCCTGGGACCTGTTTCTGGGTAACACCCTTCATCAGCCAGGCTAGCTTGAATCCAGTGGCAAAGTGAGCAAGGGACCCACGTCTGGGCATACCCTGCCAACTTAGGGCGAACAAAGCAAACACAAGGAGATGATGGACGGAGCGCTGAGACTTTTCAGACACTCACCCCCAGCCAGAAACCAGTCCCAGGATGCTTGTTTCCGGTCCAGGGAAGACATGGCTTGGCAGTTCGGGCAGTTCGGGCTGGACTGTTCCCATGAGGCACAGGGTCAGACTGATTTGCATATGGCCATGTCTGAACTGGGGTGGCCCGTCCATCATCCCCTTTGGTTTTGCTATGTTCGCCCTAAGTTGGCAGGGTATGCCCAGACGTGGGTCCCTTGCTCACTTTGCCACTGGATTCAAGATAGCCTGGCTGATGATGGCTGTAAGCCAGAAACCGGTCCCAGGATGCTTGTTTCCGGTCCAGGGAAGACATGGCTTGGCAGTTCGGGCTGGACTGTTCCCATGAGGCACACAGTCAGACTGATTTGCATATGGCCATGTCTGAACTGGGGTGGTGGAGTGAGCTAAAGAATGATGATGGATTAAACCCAGATCAGTTGACTGGGGGTGAGTGCTTGCAATGTTCAACACTCCGTCCATCATCCCCTTTGGTTTTGCTATGTTCGCCCTAAGTTGGCAGGGTATGCCCAGACGTGGGTCCCTTGCTCACTTTGCCACTGGATTCAAGATAGCCTGGCTGATGACGGCTGTAAGCCAGAAACCGGTCCCAGGATGCTTGTTTCCGGTCCAGGGAAGACATGGCTTGGCAGTTCGGGCTGGACTGTTCCCATGAGGCACAGGGTCAGACTGATTTGCATATGGCCATGTCTGAACTGGGGTGGCGGAGTGAGCTAAAGAATGATGATGGATTAAACCCAGATCAGTTGACTGGGGGTGAGTGCTTGCAATGTTCAACACTCCGTCCATCATCCCCTTTGGTTTTTCCACAGTTGAGTATAAATCAAACTTAATCCCCAAATCTAAGACTGAGGGAGCAATGAAGATCAGCAGGGTGACATTTGGGATGTTGCTAACAAGTTGGAAGGATAGAGAAAGTTTATAGCTCTGAATGAGTGGTAAGGTGGAAATAGAAGCACGGGCAGCCACAGTGATTGGTAAAGAGCAGTTTAGCTGAAGTAACCCTCCTTAAGGAACAAATAAGAGAGGTGCATCGATATAGTACATGTGTAACTCCCTTGCTTCACTGCTGCATCTAGCTACCATCATGAAAGGAAAATCAAAATGGCAGAGAGGAAAATCAGGGCAAGAATATGTGGGTATGTGATGGGCTTTTTAGGAGAAAATAACCAGAAACTTAGAGTAAAACTCAGACATGCCAAGAAAGGATAGGAGGTCGTCTTTAGTCTATGGTGCCGGGGCATTCCTAATAGCTTCTACCAATTTCTCTTTCCGCTTCATTCTGCTACAAGTAGCCTCATGACCCAATACATTACCATATGCTCGACAAATTTGCACTTGCTGATTTCTGCAGAGAAGCAACATTTCTCAGATACCTCTAGAACCTTGCATAAATGATCATCATGTTCCTCTGTGTTTCTGCCTATCATTAGTACGTCATTTTGAAAACAAGTAACAGCTGGCATTTTACAAAACAATTTAGTCATTCACCTTAGATAAACAGCAGCTGCTGAGGACAGTCCAAGTGGCAGAATTAAAAGCATTCAAAAGGTTTAGTAAACACTGTTTATGCTTTGCTTTCAGGATATAATTGAATCCGTTGATAAGCAGAAAACAAGTCAAAGGTGGAAAACAATTTCATGCCCATAGTCAATGATAACAGCTCACCAATCCTGGGAAGGAGGAACTGGCCAAAGAATGTTTTTTTCCAGACCTTTGAGGTTTACTCAGAGTCTTACTTTACTATACACATGTATTTCTATGACAAACACTGAAATCCTCTCAGACAAGTCAATGAGTTCAATAATACTTGAATCCCGTAACCTCTTTTGCCTTCACCTTGCCTCTAACACTGAATAGTATATTCCTTGCTTTCTTTAGGATAAAAAAAAACATTTTAAAGTGTCTCTCCTGTTTCTTAGTGCTTTTTTGAGTGTGTTGTTCAATGACGCAAGAGGGTTTGGTATCTCAATTTGTCATTGAAACATTCTTTTGGGACTGACTTTAATCAAAAATACTCCCTGCACAGAATTGCTCAGTGGGTTGTGTATGGATGTAGCCCAATTGGATTTCTAATTCGTATTGGTGCATTGACTAATCCTTGCAACAGGCGGTTAGCGAGGTGCTGCTGAGGGACTTGAGGGTGACATGGGATCATGCAGCTTAACCGTTAGCAGAACCTAACCAGTTCTCCCACCAGCTTCTGTAGACCTTGTTTGAGGGACTGCCATAGCACAGCTTGTTACATCATTCCAGGCCTTCTTTCATTCAATAACTTGAAAAGCCTCGGTCTTACTCGTAGCCAACAACACATAGGTCCAAGGATGCTGTCATCGTATACACATTGCCAAAATGTAGTAACTTCACCATGCCGAACAGCCTCAGTGGTAGGATTTATTGTCAGGAAACCGCTCCCCAGGTCAGTGGCAGATCAACTGTTAGCACACCTGCTCAAGCTCCCTCTCCCAGATCACCGCAGGCACGGCCCATGCAGGTAAAAGTGGTGGGGCAAGGGCGGGGTCAGGGGAGGATTCGACATATGGGGGACAAGGGAAACTTGCATTTAAAAAAAGAAAAACATGTTTTTTTTAATTTTCCCTTGATGTATGCCAAACCCCCCATCCCCCTGACCCCGCCCACTGCTCTTACCTGCACGTGCCGTGCCTGGATCACTGTATGTATAACATTATTCCAAGAGAACACAACATTCCATTTAAGGGAGTACAGATAAAATTTAAAGCAGAATAAGTGTAGTGTAAGGTGGTTTACACTATCCTTTTCTTTTAGCATCAATATAAGAAATCTAGGTTTTCATTTAAATCATATACAGATGAGCAGTACATGCAACATTGTAAGTAAGCAATACAATTTATCATAAATTATGATATAGAAATATGGTCCAGGTACTCACCAGTGTTGGTAAAATACCCACTGCTTGCCCAGTGGAGTCATCAGTGTTGTTGATATCACTTTCTTCCTTCACAGTTTCGGATGAATCAATAAAAAAAATCTGCTCCTCTAAACATTCTTCCTCATCCACCATCTTCTTTATTTGGTCATTCTCTTCTATTAAAATTTCAGAAGCTGCATCGGCCAGCATGTCAACCCTTCAATAAAACGATAACAAGACTTAGGCTGGATTCTAAAAATACTGTTAAAGCACCACCACCTTGACAAATGCAGTTGAATGTTTGCCTCAGAAAGGCGAAGCTTGGTTTTAAAGGTTGCATCTGTATATGTTTACACTGCATTTGTTTTGTTTGCAGGAAGGCTGCTATTTTTTATTGTTTTGAGTTGTGAGAGGTATGTGTTTGATTTGTTAACTGCAGAGTTCTGATGCTTGAAGCTGTAACCATGCTTTTCTCCTTTTCTGCTCTCTGTGGACCAGTCTGTTCCCTTTGTTCTCTGTCACCACTTAGTTCTCTGTCCAACCTCCTTTCCTGTTCATATGGGAGAGCAGACATCTGGATAGGAAACACACATTAATTTCCTACTCAGACAGATTGGGCTGCTGGCTCGTCAGACTCACACTTATTTATTTTACGGCTGTGCCATCTATGCACCGTCAGCCTGATTGATGTGCAGTTTGCAGCCTACTCCAGGTGCTGCAAATCTGCATGCTCTCTGATCTGGAGTATTTGATGTTTTGGCAATGGGAAACCCATCCGTAATGGCCAGCCCAGTACAGCAGTATACATTTCTTTTAGATGCGCCCAAAAGTCCCCACCTGATATGCCATATTGGGAACAGGAGAACCAGTGACTCCAAGAGGCAAGAGGGTGACAACGTTGAAGAGTGACATTGGGAAGGCCTTCACGGACACATGTGGTCGGTGATGCCTGAGTCCTGTTAGAAACACTGAAAACACTCATTAGTGTTCTCTCCTGTAGCCCCCCCCCCATGTGTGAGCAGCACAGATGTCTGTAAATTAGAATCAAACTGAGGTAAAAGTTTCAGGCCTCCACAGATCAAGTACTTCGGTATTGATATGCCAGTGGAGCTTCCTTATGCTCTTCTTCCGAAGCTCAGCCTCTTTCTAATCATCCTCAACCAACAAATCACAATCTTCTCTGTACAAATTCCCACATCTCAGTTTCTCTGCAGGTCGACCCCACTTCTTGGAAGGGTATTGGGGTGAGTTTATGGGGATGGTG
Source organism: Calotriton arnoldi (assembly GCA_963921515.1). Lineage (NCBI taxonomy): Eukaryota > Metazoa > Chordata > Amphibia > Caudata > Salamandridae > Calotriton > Calotriton arnoldi. The sequence goes on from CAWUFW010009484.1 coordinate 769,063, forward strand.
AGAGAGAGTGTGTGAGTGTGTGAGTTTGAGTGTGTGTGTGTGCGTGTGTGTGTGCGTGTGCTTGTGTGTGTGTGTGTTCACTCTCAGCTAGCATATGGCACTGGTATTTAGGTACCCTAAAAGACGCATTGCTCCTTGCCTTCTTAGACTCTGAGCTGCTATTCACTGTTGTGGAATTCTTGTTGGTTCTCATCCCTGGACCCTGAGCTGCTCCCCCCACACAAATACAGCACTGCTCCTCCTCTAGATTCTGTACTGCTCTCGCTTAAACTGCTGCCCCTAAGGGCGCTCCACGATTTTCTCTCTTACATCCTGAACTGCATATGTGAAACCCTGCACTGCCTTTGCCTTTAGAGCCCTGCTTTGCCCCCACCCCTTTAACCTATTGCTGTTATCTGCCCTTTGGATCCTGTGTCCCTCCACTAGCTCTGTGATGTGTTGCAAACTCAGCCCTGCAATGTTACAGCTCCACACCTTCTTTGAACACTGAGCTGCTCCCTGCACCCCGTTGGTTCCTAAAATTCTCTCACACTTCCTGATAGAGCTATTGTAGACGTTTTTTGTATGTGCACATTTTGTGTGACACATCATTTGTGAGAATTAGTGATTTTAATGATGCATGTGGTCATAATCAATGAACTAATGAAGGTGCACTGGAAACTACTTAATTATATAATTAAGTGTGATTATTAATGTAGCATAGTTATGCCAAATTTTCGTGCAAGACTCCATTTCATTAGAATAGATGAAGCGCCCAGTGTTCTGCTCATCTTGCACCTGCATATTCCCCCTCCCGCACAGTTTCTGTGGAGCACAGAGTGCTATGACGTAAATGCTGATTGTCCTTAGAAAGCGTGCATTGTGAATTAATTTTTCCACCCCGTACTCTATGTATCATTTTGAAGGATTTCTGCTGAAATTTCAAATGTAGGCCTGCAGAAAAACGTAGGCCTTATTATGATGTCGGTCGGAAACCATTCCGACCGACTCGGTCTCGGAATGGTTTCCGACCGAATCGGATTCGGGAAGTCTGACCGACCGATTACGATGCTTCCGAACACCGTTCGGTCAGACTCCCATTGACTTCAATGGGAGCCTGTGTTCTGACCAACAACACAGGCTCCCACTGAAGAAAGGGGTGGGTGGGGAAAATCGTGTACCCTGTGGCGGGCACCCCATGGTGCCTGCCACACTGTGCATGGTTGTAAAGAGGGGTCCCATGGGTACCCCCACAGGCCCCATTCGGAGTGCCCCGGGTTAAGGGGGGCCTGCTACGGGCCCCCAAAGTCAGATTCCGAAAGCTGATCCATGTCGGAACAACCAATTCGGAAAGGCTGTCCAAATCTGATATCGTAATATGTCGGTCAGAAACGCGGTCTGTTGACCTGTAGGAGTAGGCTCCGAATGACTCGGTTACTCCGAATGCCGTTCGGTACTGAGTCAGAACCCAGTCGAAAGTCTGCATGGTTTCCGAACATCTGTCGGTCGGAAGGCTTTCTGAATCGGTCGGGAAGACAGGTTCCGAATCGGATTCGGACTAACTGAATGCCATTCTGAGCCTTTCCGACTGACATCGTAATGAGGCCCACAATTGTATGAGCTTCTGTTTGAGTAATGTTTCATAATGCATTGTATATCTCCGGAGTGCGGCTGCTCAGGAGGACAACAGAATATTTCCTGTTACCTTAAGAAATGATTTAGTGCTAAGAGTTTTAATGATTACAATGTTGCTTTTGATTTGCCAGTGTTAGCTAACCACGATCTTGCCATGCTGAATCTGCAGTTTTACTCATTGTTTATGCATAAAATGTATGTAAAAACCCCTACTTTTGAAAGTTTGGGCGACTTCTCATTTTACTCCCAAGACTCAGTCTGATTTACTTGCGAATTTTCTCCCTTCCCTTAGAATGCTGTGAGTACTCTTTATGAGTTTGACACTTGGAATCTGCAGAGATTTAACTGCTTAAATATGAATTCTTACTCTGATTTTGCATTCAGTGTCTGAGCCTCCTTGGCAACCTATGCATTTCTATGTATTGCTTATATTAAGAATTCTGTAATAAACCTTTCAAACTTATTTTTGATCTAGAACTCAGTTATTGACTTGTCCCAGTATCTATTTGATTTCTATTCTGCTAATCAGTAGGTTAAATGCTGGGGAGGGTGGTGTCTCTTGCCACAACATCAACAACAACAGTGGAAACTAACTGCCTGTGCAAAAATCGGGGTGAGTAAATTGTTGGGGTTCAGTAAATTATTGGAGTTCGGCTCCCACACTATCATGTTTTTCATAATGAAAAGGTATTCACCAAACTTCACTAACATACAGTACAGGCACAGAAGAGGCAGAAGCAGAGCAAGTTTCAGTACATGTGGGATATTAGCATCCACTACTGCAACCCATGTGCTATGTTTTCCTTTACAACACTGAAGCTGGCAAACATCTTCTCAATACAAAAGCCAAACCTATTGGTAGTGTCAATGCTTGTTTGTTTTTGTGTAATCCGTGAATATGCAGAGTCAGTCCTATACTTAAAATACAGTTTGGCTTGTTAGTTTGAGATCAATTATTTGTGCAAATTATTTAGCAGGGTGTAAATGCACTCCAACAGGGATGAAAAATTTTTAAGTGACTTTGCAGGGCTGCACCCTGCAAAACAATCAGAGAATGAATTTTTCAAAATCAAATGTCATAACATGTCTTAAACATAAATGGTAACATTTGTAACAAATTAATAAAGAACTTATAGATTGTTTCACAAACTAGTAAAATATATGGGCCAGAAATTTACATTCACACTGAACAAGGATGATTACAATAAAATCACAGCAACATGTTTGAGGATGAAGTTTGAAACGGTTTGAGTATACTCATGGGAATAAATCTTGAACTCATATTTCTCCCTCCTAGGAACCAAAATAGTTTGATCGTCAAAGTAACTCCTCTATGAATATGAAGCTTATTATATACACTTCACAGAACACGTTTATCTACGAGTCCTTTAATATTTCTCAATTTAGCTTTCTACAAAGGATTTAGAGTTAGGGCCTTACTTAGAGTTTTGCAGATGGGATACTCTGCCACAAACATGGTGGATGTCCTATTACAAGTGCATTATAATCTCAGGCAACTGTAATGGGATTTCTACCATGTTTTGGGGGAGCAGTCTGTCTGCCAAGGCCCTCAGCTGGCCTTGCCAGGATCCACACTTGTAACTTGCAGATCACATTAGATATCAGAGAACCAACAAAGCGATTTTACCAGTATGTAAAGTCCATGATATGATTCCGACTCTCTTCAGCTCACACCGCATGCCACAGCATTTATCTGTATCAAAGGTAAAACACAGGACTTTGCTATCTCAGCGCTTCGTTCCCTGACTTGTTGAAATCAACTTCTCTTAGACTGTCAGGACCAACACAATATCCCACTGCTCATCCTGACCTGGCTCCAGACTCACTATGGGGGGGGGGGCGGGGTGGGGGGTGGGTAGGCAGCCCTTTGTGTGGGGACAGGACTCTGTCTATTCAGGTGTAAGTGAGGCTGGGTCCAGCTCCTCCCTCCCATCCTCCCAGAATGGCCCATCAAGTCACACCTAAGCTCCCACTGTGTGTGGCTGTCTGAGGGGAATAATAGACAAATTCCAGCTCTCACCCACCCCAGACAAGTGATCAGAGACAGGCAGTAGGCAATAAATTGCTAAAGTAAGAAAATGCCAGATTTCTAAAAGTGGCATTTTCTGAATTGTAATTTAAAATCCGACTTCATCATACATTAGGATTTTAAATTAGGATTCCAGAGACACCAGACTCGAGGGTCTTATCTCGTCCCAGTTGGAAACTACACTTATAAAATGTAATAAGGTAATTCCAATGTTATCCTATGGGAGAGATAGGCCTTGCAGTAGTGAAAAATGACTTTGGGAGTTTTTCACTGCCAGAACATTTAAAACTTAAAGGTACATGTCCTGCCTTTTAAATACACTGCACCCTGTCCTCTGGGTTGTACAGGGCCTACCTTAGGGGTGGCTTATATGTATAAAAATGGAAGGTTTGGGCCTGGCAAAAGGTTTATTTTGCCAGGTCAAGGCAGTGTAAAATGCACACACAGGCTGTGCAGTGGCAGGCCTGAGACATGGTTAAGGGGCTACTTAAGTGGGTGGCACAAACAGTGCTACAGGCCCACTAGTAGCATTTAATTCACAGGCCCTAGGTAAAGGAGGTACCACTTAACTGGGGACATCTGAGTAAATTAAACATTCCAATTGTGGATGGATCAATGTTACCATGTTAAGGGGAGAGAGCACAAGCACTTTAGCGCTGGTTAGCAGTGGTAAGTGCACAGAATCCTAAAGCCAGCAAAAGCGAGGTCCAAAATGTGGAGGAGGTTGGCAAAAAGTTGGAGGGAAGACCATCCTAAGGCTGTCAGGTCTAACATGCCCCCCCCCCCCAGCTGGAAGTGGGGAAAGCTACCTAACCACTTGGGAGTTCTCTTCACTAAGGCGGAAGAACCTGGAGAGATCTTCTGCATTGGTGTTGTCTGACCTCGGTGTTCAACCGCTAATCCCATTCCATGTAGGGCGATGGACCACCTCAGTAGGGGATTTTCACCCCTCATCTGCATGAGTGGCATCTGAGGGGTCTGTGGTCAATCTGAACCAGGAAGTATGGTCTCAACTTCTTCAATGCCCAGGACACAGCAAAAGCTTTTTTTTCAATGGCACTCCACCTCTTTTCCCGTGGAAGTAACCTTCTACTAATGAAGGCTACCGGTTGGTCTAGGCCCTCCTCATTCAGGTGTACTAAGACTGCCCCTATGCCATCCATCTGCATGATGAATTGCTCAGAGAAATTAGGAGTACAGGTGCTGTGCACATGGCTTCCTGGAGGGTATCAAAAGCTTTCTGACAAGCCTCTATTCAGATCACCAATCTGGGCTACTTCTTGGAAGTCAGCTCAGGTATGGGGGCAACAATGGTGTCATAACCCTTATAAACTCTTGGGTTGTAACCTGTGAGGCCTAGGAAGACTCTCACTTATGTCTGAGTTTTAGGTGGCTAACAGGCCATGATAGTTTCAATCTTGGCCTGGAGGCGCTGCACCTTTCCCACACCTACCAGGTGACCCAGGTAGGCCATGGAACCCTGCTGAATCTGGCACTTACTGGCCTTGATCATCAGGCCTGCCTGTTGCAGGGCCTGAAGCACCTCATGGAGGTGATGATGGTTTTCCTCCCAGCTGGAACTGTAGATAGTGATGTCGTGTAAGTAGGTAGCACAAAAGGCCTCCTTGACAGTCAAAACCCTGTTAACTTCTGGAAGGTGGTAGGGGCATTTTTCAAGCCAAATGGCATCACCCAAAATTGGAAGTGGCCTTCTGGGGTTAAAAATGTTGACCTCTCTTTGGTTCCCTCAGTTGAGTGATCTGCCAATACCCTGATGTCAAATCAAAGGAACTGAGGAATTTGGCAGTGCCCCGCCTGTCAATGAGCTCATCTGCTCGGGGGATTGAGTGTTCGCCAGTCCTGGTGATGGAGTCCTCAATAGTCCACGCAGAACCAGAGTTCTGGCATGTTGCCCGGTAGGGCAGCCTTTGGTGCCAGCACCACATGGCTGGACCTCTTTTTGGAGGGCTTAATCACCTCTAATGCCAGTATGTTGGAGACTTCCCCCCTGATGATGGCCCTCAGCCTGTCTGACAACCTGTAGATTTTGTTCTTCACAAGTAAGCTGTCTCCAGAGGCAATATCGTGGACACACAGATGTGTGCGTCCAGGGTTGAGGGAGAACAGAAAGGCAAACCTTTCCAGCAACTGGTAACAGTCACTCTGCTTTTCTGGGGTCAGGGTGGAAAAGAGGTTGGTACCCTCCACTGACCCATTGTGTTCCTGTGCAGAAAGGAGGTCAGCGATGGATTTGCTCCGCTCTTCCACTCCCTCATCTGTCACAAGGAGCATGCTCACTTCGGACCTCTTGAAGTGAGGCTTGAGTTGGTTCACATAGAGCACCCTTAGGGGGCTTCTAGGGGTCCAGAGATCCACCAAGTAGGTGGATCCCCCCTTCTGCTCCTTGACTTCGTATGGGCCAGTCCAGCGGTCCTGGAAAGCCCGGGGCTCTACTGGTTCTGAAAGCCATAGTTTCTAACCAGGTTTAAACCCTACCAGAGTGGACTTCTGGTTGTACCAGAGCTTCATGACTTGACTGGCCTCAAGGCTACTTTTTGCCTTCTTCCAGAAGTGGTACATCTAGTTGTGGAGGGCCAGAATGTAGCTGACCACATCCTGGATACAGGGGATACCACTTAAGTAGGGTCTTATAAGTACATTGAATAGGTCAATTGGGGATGGACCAATGTTACCAAGTTTTGGGGAGAGAGCACAAGCAATTTAGCACTGGTTAGCAGTGGTAACATGCAAGGAGTCCTAAAGCCAGCAAAAGCAAGGTCAGAAAAGTGGAGGAGGTAGGCAAAAAGTTGGAGGGAAGACCACCCTAAGGCTGTCAGGTCTAATACTTCTGCTCCATCATCCTTTCCTCCAATCCTGCCTCACATATTCAGTGATAATTCCCAGTGCTAGTGCTCTGCCTTCCTAATACCATATTTCTCTTTTTGAACGCTGGCCTACATCCCACTGCCCACCTGATCATCAATTTGTGTGAATTCAACCACATCACCGTCACATAAAAAAAGAGAGAGAGATTTACAGACTACACTACATCATTGCTACTTGCCCTTTCTCAAACTCAAGGCAAAAAGAACAGAACCAAAAGCAAGCCTTCTCCTTCCGTGCCTAAGACTCTATCATGAAGTACAACTTCAAGGCTTCAGACTTTCCTCCTCTTTGTAGAGTGTGTGCGTGCATAAATGTGGCTGAGTGTGTGCATGTGTGTGTGTGTGTGTGTGTGTGTGTAAGGTGATTATTGTTCCCTTACCAGGTGACAGTAAGGCACATGTTTCATGGCAGGAGATTCAGCAATTGTGGGCACAGAATGTTTTCTCCATTAGCACTTGGAAAGGTGTCTATTGACCCGCTTGAAGAGAGGAATCCCCCATGACTTGGATCTCTCCGATCTCCATCAGCATCTATTGTGTGACTGTGTTTATGTGTGATGTCACCTTTGAAGACACATCACATGCAGAACAACATGGTGGTTACCAGCACATGGTAAAGTCCATTTTGGCTTTCCTTGTATTTGGTGCAGCCCAGGGCTGTATCTCAGAGACCCGGCAGCAGTTTGCATTTGTTTTGTTTCTGTTTGAAATATGCTTTGAACATTAAGAGACATCTGTTAGCAAAGAAGTCAAAAAACTAGTTTCACTGCCTGAGCAACTATGCTCCCAGCTGTGTCCAGGGATGTCTGAATATTGAGGGGACAAATATACGTTCCTATGCGCACCCGTAGCCTTTCCTTTTGTGCTAAAAAGAAAAGTTTCCTGAAACAGGAGAGATCTACTTTGGAAGCCCGGCTGCTTCTCCTGCAATAGACATCTGTGAGCATCGATTTTCTGCAAATAAAAAGAGCATTACGATTTGAAATTGTACTAACATTAGCCTGTGTTTATACTGTCCTCCATATTGCCTCTATGTCACAATATATCACGTGATAACTACTGTTGAATCCGGTTGTGTTCTAAATAACACGTGGCTAGTTTCCCTTGAGTAAACGGAAAGGGTTTTCAGAGACATTTCCTAGTTGTACTGAATCAAGGACGGTTCTTACTGTCCAAAGCTTATGTTAAACAATGTATCAGTTTAACTGCACAGCTAAGACTGTGAGAATGGTTGAATCTCAATGTACCACTTTGCTGAGAGAATCCTCGAGTGTGTTCTGTGGTAAAATATTTTTTCTAGGATGTTTCTTAGTTGTCCAAAACCCTGAGAATCATGTACTCCCAAAGAATGTATGAACAGCTTTGTCTAAAGCCCTATATAAGAGTGTGGATTTTGCTAACAAAGAGAGCCCCTATTCCCCATTTTAGAAGGTGAATCTATGCTGGATTTCATTTATAACTGTATTGAGTTCTTATGACTTATATGCTTGGCTGCTAATTTTGCTCATGGCACCTTTTTTGCATTTTACCAATTAATTAGTATATAAAGCATTGAAATCAGAATCTTTGTCTGTCATTCTTATGAGAATATTTGAACATTATTGTATGAGTCCTCCTAATTAAAAAGAGACGGCTCTAGTCGGGGAGCACCAAAGTCTGTATCGGGACTACGTTCCCGCTCCTAGATGTTGGCGCGCCTAGTGACTTAGAATTTGATATAAAATTTTGTGCCAGCATATCCATTTGAACAAGCCCGCCCCTCCCCCACTCTTTGTAGAGTTGCCTTAGATATGCTAATTCAGAGGTCACTAACCTTTTCAACATTGAGAACTATTTCTGATCAATGAAATCCACATCCCGATCTACAGCCTAATAGTAATTTAAGTGTTCTTAAAGAAAGAAGACAAAAATGCAAAAAAGAAAGGAGAAGAAGAAAGGAGGAAAGAAAAATAGGTAGGGAGTGGAAGGGAGGGGGGGAATCAATGTAGAGAGGGAACGGAGGGAAGAAGCGTAAGCAGGAAAAAGTAGAAATAAGGAATAAAAATGTAAAAAAGAAAAGTAAGGTCAAAGAAGTGAAGGAGAATAGGAAAGAAGGAGGTGATATGGAGGTAATGAAAGGGAAGGAGAGAAAGAGAGAAAGGAAAGAAAGAATCTAGGAAATTAGGAAATAGCAAGGAAGAATTTGAGAAGATATAAAGGTGCGAAAGATGGAAACAAACATGAACATAAGAGGTAACAGGAGACAGAAAAGAGATCAAAAAAGAGGAGAGACAAAAAAGAACCAACAGAAGGAGAGAGACAAACAAAAAGAGACAAGATGTTGAGAAAGAAAGGAGAACAAGAAAAAAGGGGTAAACAAAATAGAAAGAAAACAAGAAAGGAGGAGAGAAAGGAAGAATGAACAAATGAAAGGTACCCCTTTGAAGTGTCAAGTGCACAGAGAAAGACAGACTGGCTACTTCAAACAGCCGCTCCATCTTTCAGTAATGTGCTGCCCCAAGGGCATGCACAAGTTTGCTTTTTGTACTGGGTGCTGCCCATTAATAGTAATAGGACACATTACCCTGGTCTTCGCTAGGTGCATCTTTTTAAAGGGTGAGCCACAGTGCTGACTGGGGCAGCGCATCCTTCACATAATGTGACCACTGGTAGCTTCATATGAGAAGAATCAATAACCAACTGGATCACCAGAGAGATGAGCGTGAGGCCATTAGACCATTGTTCCTGATGGTGAGCTTAAATTGCACCTTGGCTTGTTTACCTTTGCCGGAGAGGAACAAGTGAGTATTTTTCTTTGCTCTAACTGTAGTATACCCGTTCAGGTTGATAGTTATGATTCTAGAACTACAGTTTGAAATATCTCTCTAGGACATATGGTTCAGGTGACATTTCAGTGTATTGCTGCAACAGTATCCGAGCTATAGAAACCCATTACTGGTGGCAACTTGAGTATCCAGTCGGTCACTTGGATACCATGCCCAGGCCATCAAAAAATTCCAGTTACGACTATGGGGCCGATCATGAATGCTTTCTGGACGACTTGGATCGGGTCAGTCCGACCGAGCGATTTGGATGTATCCGGATGGTTCCGGATACGATTCGGTCGGACTCCCATTTACTTCAATGGGAGCCTGTGTTCCGTACAAGAAACAAAACACAAAAGGGGGGTAGTGGTGGTATACAGGGTAGCACATCAATCTCAAGCAATGTATTATCCGAACTTATCTGTAACCCAATATCAGTATTGGTGCCACTCGAGGTAACAAAACACAAAACACCCCACTACCATGGATGTCACCACACAGAAGTACCAAAGGACTCCCGTGCTAGTCTTAACAAAAACAACTGTACCTCGGCACTCTTAAAATTTATATGTCACTATTTTAAATAGTGTAAGCATTTACAATTTATCGACAGTTTGGCTGCTCACAGGAAAACAATTCAAGAGATAGCTTTTTGCAAAATTCTATTTAATAGCAGCTAACAATGATATATTTCAATCATAAAACCCAATATAAAAGGTGCATTCCAAAAGCAAAGGCATATATCATTTTTACAGAAGTGTTATTTTCACTAATTGTCCCACGGAGGTCCTGTTCATACAGCCTCCCTGTTGTAAATGATGGAAACAGCCTGATGGAAACAGCCGACACGTGTTTCGTTACATAAGTAACTTTCTCAAGGCTTGTACGTCTGAAGTAGTTGCTCCGAGTGATTATGGAATGTCCGAAGTGCGAAAGAAACCCCGTTATAAGCTTAATCGGAAATGGGGGACCATATATATGCAGATATAACTTGAGAAAGTTACTTATGTAACGAAACACGTGTCGGCTGTTTTTATGATTGAAATATATCATTGTTAGCTGCTATTAAATAGAATTTTGCAAAAAGCTATCTCTTGAATTGTTTTCCTGTGAGCAGCCAAACTGTCGATAAATTGTAAATGCTTACACTATTTAAAATAGTGACATAAATTTTAAGAGTGCCGAGGTACAGTTGTTTTTGTTCCGTACAAGAACACAGGCTCCCATTGAAGAAAGGGGTGCATGGGGAAAATCGTGCACCTGTGGCAGGCACCCCATGGTGCCTGCCACACTGTGCATGGTTGGAAAGAAGGGGTCCCTTGGGTACCCCCTCGGACCCGATTCAGAGGGCCCCCGGGTGAAGGGGAGCCTGCTACAGGCCCCCAAAGACAGATTCCAATAGCCGATTCGTTCCAGAGAAACCGATTCGGAACAGCTGTCCAAATCGGTCATCGTAATCGCTCGCTCGGAAACCGAGTCCATAGAGCTGTACAATTCGGCTCCGAAAGGCTCGACCTGTACGAACGCCTTTCGGAACCGATACGGACAGCCCTTACGGTTTCCGGACATCGTTATCGGTCGTTCGGAACTGGGTGCGATTCGGTCGGGAACAAGAGTTCCGAATCGGATTCAACAAGCCCGAATCCGATTCGGTGCCCTTCCGAACGAGATCGTAATCGGCCCCTAAGTGTCTGAGAGTTATGTGCCCCCACTCAAAATATACTTTTGGGAATTACGGCAAATCACTGCATCATTTATCCCCCTTACTGGAGCCATAACTTGCAGACCCATTGAGATGGAAATGTTCATCCCAAGAACTGTGCCCAGTGTCCATCTATGTCCTACTACCAAGTCCCAGTATCCCAATAAAATAGGTGTTAAATTTCTGAAATTTGGCCAGTTTTTTATGCCGTCATCTGTGTGCCTTGGGAATTTCAATTCACTTTTGTGTAGTGAGTGTTGGTCCTTTGGGAGAGTTTGGGGGGAGTTCAGGTCTCACACCCAATGCATTACCCGTCCTTGGAGTCCAGACCATTACTAAAACGTTAACAAATTAAGACAAAACCCAGAGATACCATAGTACCTTGAACATATTTGTAACACTTAGGGGCCGATTCCGATTCGGGCCGAAAAACGTACCGACCGACTCGGTACGGGAATTTAGTCCGACCGACTCGGACCGGCGCCGCACGACCCGGGTAGTACGATGAAATGAATGTGAAATCCGACAGACTCGGACGGAATACAAAACGACCGACCGAGCCGGACGGAAACAAGCCATCCGGCCGGGAAATCAGGCGAAACGAACCGACCGACACGCACTCGGATTGAACCCGAACGAAACGTACCCGCGAACTCCGACCCGCGTAGTACGATGCTGTGCGTGCAAAACACGACCTACTCGCCCGGAGCACAAGCAGTACGACCGACACGCATACAAAACCCAGCCGAAGCAACCCAATAC